>JAHNEJ010003427.1:0-207330 GCA_022559845.1 Amorphophallus konjac
CTGTCGCTGGTCGACAATGGGCAGTCCCCAGACGACCGGTTCTTCTGGCTGAAACTCACGTCACCCGTTGGTCGACCACAGCCTGGTCGCTGGTCGACAGGGGGCAGTTTCCAGATGGCCAGCAGTTCTGTCTGTTGTTTCTGTCTTTTCTGTGGTCGACCAGAGGTGGGGCTTTGGTCGACAGCCAAGGTGCTTCCAGAAGACTGATGATCTGATGCTTTTCTGGTTGAGTTCGTTGGTCGACCATAACCACTTCCCTGGTCGACAAGCGGCCTTTGACACTTCTTCTGATTTGTTGATTCCACTTGGATTTCAGTGGACCTGAAATTACTTAACTTATCAGAAGTAAATTGAACTATCAGATTTATATTGAGTTGATCAGAAACATTGTTTGTCATCATCAAATAGTCATGAGTCCAATACTTTGAAGGAACAATCAAACCACTTGTATTTGTTATGAAACAAGATAGAACTTGATTAATCAAACATATCCTATTGTCATCATCAAAACCAAGGGATGCACAACAAAGACAAGATCGCCTTTATCACCGGCCACGGCCTCTACTGTTACAGAAGGATGTCATTCGGGATGAAGAACGTAGGGGCCACGTACCAACGTCTGGTCAACCACATGTTTAACTCTCAAATCGGCCACAACATGGAGGTATACATCGATGACATACTCTTCAAAAGCCTACATGCGACTGAGCATCTGGAAAACCTTGCAGAGACATTTGTCACCCTGTTAAGATATAACATGAAGGTCAACCCGAACAAGTGTACGTTTGGGGTACGCTCCGACATGTTCCTCGGGTTCCTGGTCACCCACTGAGGAATAGAAGCCAACCAGGAGTAGATAAGGGCGGTGCTGGAAATGAAGCGATCCAAGCACGTGCGCGACGTACAGTGCCACACCGGTCGCATTGCAACGCTCAACCACTTCTTGTCCACTGCCGTCGAGTGATGCCTCCCATTCCTCAAGTTGATCAGGCAAGCACACAAGTCGTCAGAGAAGAAGGGATAGGTTGAGTGGATCCAGGAATGCGACGGCACCTTTGAAGAACTCGAAAGGTACATATCCTCGTCACTTATCCTCTCTAACCCCCTACGTGGCGAGCAACTTCTACTCTATCTATCGGTGACGCCAAGAACGCCCAGTGTTGTGCTCGCCTGAGAAGACAATGGAGTCATGAACCTTGTAATTACATCAGCAAGGCACTCTAGAGATCAGAGCTCCAGTACTCCCGAGCAGAGAAGTTCAGTCTCGCCCTGGTGACGGCTGCACGAAAGCTGCGACCATACATCCTTACCCACTCAATCGTGGTCCCCACTTATCAACCCCTACGCTAGGGTTGTCCAGAACTATTGGATTAGGTGGAATGTCAAACTAGAGGGGAGGGGTGAATAGGTTGACCCTTTAAAAAAATTCTACGCACGATCACACACGAATTATGGTGCAGAATGATAGAGATAAAATCAATAACTAAACAGCAATGAGAATCGTGCCTAATCAAACATCTAACGAAGGGAGCATAATAAGAGAAATCAAACCACTCAGTGTACGCAGATTTTTATGGTGGTTCGGTCTCCCTGTGGAGGCCTACGTCCACCCCTCACTTAACATGTGAGGATCCCTGCTGAGCTTTACAGCTTAGCTACACCGAGGAAAAAGCTTCCTCACATACACCGCTGAGCATTATAGCTTGGCTTAACCAGAGAAACAAATTCTCTATCCCGCTGACAAACAGCTTGCAGGCAACACGCCCAATTTCCCTTGATCCAAGCACAGCCTGCTAGATCAACCCCCTCCCTCTACTCAAACCAGTACGAGGGAGAAATAGTATAATAGAGTTCAGAATGGAAAGACAAATAACAAAACGAAATCACTTAGTAAAAGAAAGAATAAACTCAGATCTATGAAGCAGCCTAAGCTCGGCCTTGAATCCAGAAATCTGGAGGAAGAAGCTTCAATGATCGTCTGGTCTTCTTCTTCCAAAATGTAAACGAGCTTCACAAGGAACGCTGCTTCTTGATCTCCCAACTGTCTTCAGCAGATCGACATCATGAGGAAGATCAACTCGCTATTTTTGTTGTGGTTCTTTTCCTCAGCTCCCGTCTTCAGCACTCTTCGAAAAATTCCTACTCCTTTTACAATTTCGCAAGCATTCCCGCGCTCATTTCTAGATCCATGCATACATGCATCTAGTGGGCCCCAACCAGATTTTCTGGTTAGCCCTGTGACTGCACGTGTAGAGCCTTCTGGAGTCGAGAGGGAAAAAGCAGATCGCAATCACTTTTGGGATGATGTGGCCTTTGACGTCACTTGTGACTGGGGTCCACCCAACTGATCTCGGAAGTTCCCGTAGGCGTCAACCCATTGAGTCCACAGGGTTGACGCAGCCTTGAGATCTATCATCTGTCTTGATAGTAAAGCATGATGCGTTGATGCATGGGGTTGCTGCGTCAACCCACTTACCTGTCCCTGAGCTGAAATCACAACACTCTGACTTGCTGCGTCGACGCTGTCATGCAATAGCATTAACACACTGAGGCATTCCAGTAAGCCATTAGCTCTGCCTCTTTAACTGCTGCGTCGACGCTGCTCTATTGTGGCGTTGACGCAGTGGAATAACCTGTGAAGGTCTCTGCTTCAGAATATGATGAGTTGACGCTGCTTGCATCGTGGAGTTAACGCTGTGAGAGATATCAGTGAAGGCTTCTTCACTGATGTGTGGACGCTTTAAGCTCCTAGCGTCGACTCTGTTCCTTTCTTGCAATAAGAATGAAATCAAGTGGAATCATTACTAAATCAAGAATTAATTCAACATCTTGGGTTGAATACTACATTCACATTTCATGGTTGTCATTATCAAAATCAGGGGCACAACAAGAACCCTGACGCATCAGGGAGATTGGCCAAATCGGCCATTGAGCTGGGAGAGTTTCACATTCGCTTCCCCCCGAGGACGACCATCAAAGCTCAGGCGCTGGAAAACTTCGTCGCCGAGTGCACACTTTCCGACGAAAGAGATGGTGTCTCGCCCACGAAACCCACCTGGGAACTATATGTTGATGGGTCGTCATGCTCGAGCGACAATAGAGCTGACCTGGTCATCTCCTCGCCGAAGGGGATTGAGCTCCAATACGCTCTGCGCTTCAACTTTCCGGCTACAAATAACGTGGCAGAGTACAAAGCCCTCATCTCCAACATCCACATGACCAAGCACCTGGGAGCCCTCCACCTGCGGGCCTTCAGCGACTTGCTTCTGGTCCCCAACCAGGTCAAGGGGGAATACGAAGTCCGAGAGCTGGCCATGACCAGCTATCTCCAGAAGGTCAAGGAGGTCTCTTCAGGCCTCATACACTTCGAGATAGTGCACTTCCCAAGAGTGGAGAATGCTCGAGTAGACACCCTATCTCGCCTCGCCTCGTCTACAACACTGACGAACTCTTGGTCAGTCCTGATCGAAGAACTCCTGCGACTGAGTGTCCAGGATCTAACCCCACAAGTCAAGGCCATCGACCACGAGCCATCCTAGATGGACCCCATTCTGGACTACTTCTATCGACAGCAACTCCCTAAGGATTGCTCGGAAGCGAGGTAGGTGAGGACCCGAGCCGCTCACTTCACACTCATCATCAGACGCCTCTATCGGGGTTCACTTTCCTCGCCCCTCCTTAAGTGTATATTCCCCACTGAGGCTGAGCAAGCTATCTACAAAGTCCAAGAAGGGATTTGTGGTAGCCACGTTGGGGGACAAGCACTCGCCAAGATTCTACTTCGACATGCATACTAGTGACCCACCATGCATCATGACTACCTCAGCTACGTCTAGCGGTGCGATCAATGTTAAAGGTTCAGTTATCTCCACCACCAACCTGCAACTCGGCTCCACACCCGAATGGATCCATGTCCCTTCGCTCGTTGGGGAGTGGACATCCTCGGTACCTTCCCAGAGGCTCATGGACGGAAGAAGTTACTAATCGTCGCCATCGATTACTTCATCAAGGGGGTAGAGGCAGAAGCGCTCGCCAAGATTTCAGGCGAGGTATCTTGAAAGTTCATCTTGCGAAGTGTCATCTGCTAGTTTGGGATCCCGCGAGTCCTCACCATCGACAACGGTCGCCAGTTTGACAGTGCCTTCTTCCGAGAGAAGTGCTCGGGACTGAAAATTTGAAACCACTACACGTCGGTGGGGCACCCTTAGGCCAATAGACTAGTCGAGAATGTGAACCAGACTCTCTTGTAAGGCATCAAGACATGCCTGCAACAAGCCAGCGAGTCATGGGTGGATGCAGTACCCAGTGTCCTATGTGTAAGGTTTCGCACAGCATCTACGGGCGACGCAGCGGATAACAAAAAATCATTTGCCCGATCCCGGTGTTATGGAAAGCTTAATCTATGCTCTAATCGGTGTTTCTAATACCCTAATTACGGGTTGCGTGTTTCACCTTGCGCGGAACAACGCTGTCCGCTAAGCCCGATGCAGAGAAACCGAGCCGCACAGCTGTACGGCCTCTAGAGCAGATCCACACGGACCCTTGCGCAGCGACGGTACCTCCCCGGCACGACCTTCCCCGGCTCTATCACCTTCTGGAGAGAGAGAGCAAGAGGGAGAAAGGGGGAGGCTAATCCTCCTTTTAAGCTTATGTGCTTGCTTAAGCTTAAGAGGTTGGAAGAAGTGAAGGCTCGAATGAGCATCACGTATGTGGCTATATATAGTGTTTAGGTTTATTAGAAAAGAGTTCTAAAAGACCGAAACTGTATATATGTCCTATCCACTATTATACATATGTATTAAGCTCCATTTACACTCATTTCCAAAAGGAATTAATACATACACTTGTATAATAATAATCCGTCACCCAAGAATCCATTGTGTGTGATCCTCTAGGCCCATAGTCATTCTAGTTTAAGGCCCATTAACTTCTAATTCCCAATTAGAAGTAAATTAAACATATTATTCGCTTCTACTAGAGCTGAATAATAGTTTAATTCATTCCGAACCTTCGATCACGTTGGATCAAGTAAATACGCGTGATCCTAGAGGACGCCGGGTTTAAACCAGCCTGTCTGGTACCTGTAAGTCCACAGTTACCGCATCGATATAATCCCTCGCTCATTCTATGAGTCTGGTACGATCGAGGGTACGGTTTCTGTCAAACCCCATGATCGTGCCATTTGACTATGACCTCCTTAAAGTGTATGACGTCCGTTGTAAACGAACTCACACGACCCTGGCCAGGGATTTAACGGAGCGTCAATGTCATGACCCATTAACTGTCTGATATATACCCGACAGTGAGCGATCCCCTCTTAACCATTGATGATCTTCACACGTCTCCTGGAGTGGTTAATGACTCGGCAACTCATGACTTATGGTTAAAGTCACTTAGCTAAGTAATTAAACCATTCCAGTCCTCGTGTAAGATCCGATCAATGTCTCAGGTCAAAGGACCAACGATGCTACTGTGACCGTTGGATCTTCAGTTGACATTAGGTATAATCAACCATCTGAAGATCCAATAGCGGATCAGTTCAGTGCACATCCTCCAAGGACATACACCTACACATATGTGTTGGTGCCCCGCACCAATGACCATGAGACTGGTCACTGACACATCATGTGTACTGGTTTAATAGGTAATCAAAGTCCCCGAGTGATTACCCTCCAACCAGGAACAGTTTAAGGTATGTGTTCATGTAAAGTAAGTCTCATGTTCGAGATCTCATCTCGAGCTGACTTTACAACCACATATCCTAGGGACAACGTAAAGTAACACAATCGCATATTTACGCTCAAACACCACTTTATTAATGAACAAGATCGTACAACTATTGGGCCTACCCGACCCGAAATTGGCATGTAGCATACCAACACTAACAATCTCCCACTTGAACTACAGCCAATTGCCCACAACTTTGAGGCCTATCTTATCCCGATGACGCTCAAATACAGTCTGTGTCAAAGGCTTAGTCAGTGGATCTGCTATGTTGTCTTCTGACGGTACACGCTCTACCATCACATCTCCACGATCAACAATCTCCCGAATAAGGTGAAAGCGCCTGAGAATATGCTTTGACCTTTGGTGAGATCTCGGTTCCTTCGCCTAGGCGATGGTCCCATTATTATCACAAAATAATGAGATGGGAGCTGATATCTCGAGAACTATGCCGAGTTCCAAGATGAATTTCTTCATCCAGATGACTTCTCCAACTGACTGCCCCTCCATTCAACATGAATACAAATTCAGACATGGATTTGTAATTATCTGGATCTGACTGGAAACTAGAATCTGTGTAAGCTCTAAGCTGTAGGTCCTCTCCTCCATAAAGCAGAAAAAGATCCTTATCCCTTCGCAGGTACTTAAGGATACCCTTTACCACCTTCCAGTGCTCTTCACCTGGATTTGCCTGGTATCTACTGACACTGCTTAAAGCATTGGCAACATCAGGCCGTGTACATAGCACTGCATACATGATTGACCCTATCGCCGAAGCATAGGGTACCTTATTCATGTGTGCGACCTCCTCAGAAGTTTTAGGACTCATCCCCTTGGATAGGTAAATTCCATGTCTCATGGGAATGAGACCTCTCTTGGAATTTTCCATCCTAAACCTTTTGAGGATAGTGTCTATGTACATGGATTGAGATAATCCTAGCATCCTTTTAGATCTATCTCGATAGATCCTTATGCCCAGCACATAGGATGCTTCTCCTAAATCCTTCATGGAGAAGGTCTTGGACAACCAAGACTTAGTTGATGTCAACATCCCTACATCATTCCCAATGAGTAAGATGTCATCAACATAAAGGACCAAGAAGGTCACTGAGCTCCCACTGACCTTCTTGTAAACACAGGGTTCATCTTCATTCCGAATGAAGTTGAAAGATTTGACAGCCTCGTCAAATCTTAAGTTCCAGCTTTTAGATGCCTGCTTTAATCCATAAATGGACCTTTGAAGTTTGCATACCTTATTAGGATGTAGCTTGGAAGTGAATCCTTCAGACTGTACCATGTACACCTCTTCTGACAGGTTTCCATTAAGAAAAGTTGTCTTCACATCTATTTGCCAGATCTCATAATCTAGGTATACAGCAATGGCAAGGAGAATTCTGATTGACTTAACCATGGCTACCGGCAAAAACGTCTCGTCATAGTCAATGCCTTGCCTTTGACGATATCCTTTCGCCACTAGTCTAGCCTTGTATGTGTCAACCTGTCCATATGCACCGATTTTTCTTTTGAAAATCCATTTGCAGTCGATAGGGACCTTCCCTTCGGGTACATCAACTAAGTTCCAAACTTTGTTAGTGTACATGGACTGGATCTCTGAATCCATTGCCTCTTGCCATTTCTCGGAGTCTACACTACGGATCGCCTCCTGGTACGACTGAGGATCATCATCCTCATCGATGCATACCTTAGAGGACCCATCTGAGACATGTCCAACATATCTCTCAGGTTCTCTCGGTAGTCTACCAGATCTCCGTAGTGTCAGTGTTTCACCTTGAATAGGATCAACCGATAGAGTCTCATCTAATGAGTGTGTGTCTATGGGTTGTGGTTCTTGGACCTTGTCCAATTCTATCTGGCTCCCACTGTTTTTATGGAGTAGATATTCTCTTTCCAGAAATACAGCTCTCTTGGCCACTAAGACACTTTGCTCAGAAGGGTGATAGAAATAATATCCAAACGTCTCCTTTGGATATCCCACAAACCTACACTTATCGGTTCTCGACTCAAGCTTATCACTCTCGTTCTTCTTTACATGAGCAGGACACCCCCAAATTTTAATGTGATTAAAATTTAGTTTTTTGCCCTTCCATATCTCATATGGTATAGAAGGAACTGATTTACTTGAGATCATATTCAATAAATAAGCTGCAGTCTCTAATGCATAGTCCCAGAGAGACAAGGGTAGTCCTGACATAGATATCATGGATCGGACCATATCTAACAAGGTCATGTTTCTCCTTTCGGATACACCATTATGTTGTGGTGTATACGGTGTAGTCCACTGAGAAACTATTTCATGGTCTTTAAGATAAGAAGTGAATTCATGGCTTAAGTATTCGCCTCCTCGATCCGATCGAAGAGCCTTAATACTTTTGCCTGTCTGTTTCTCTACTTCATTCTTGTATTCCTTAAACTTCTCAAAGGCTTGTGACTTATGCCTCATTAAATACACATAGCCATATCTAGAGAAGTCATCAATAAAAGAAATGAAATAGAGATAACCTCCTTTTGCTTCTATGGGCATGGGTCCACACACATCCGAGTGTATGAGCTCGAGAAGGTCAATAGCCCTCTCACCATGTCCACCAAAAGGAGCCTTGGTCATTTTCCCCATGAGACACGACTCACAGGTATCAAATGACTTGTATTCGAACAAATTCAAATACCCATTTGAGTGTAAGTGAGAGACTCTTTTCTCACCTACATGACCAAGTCTGCAATGCCATAGATATGCAGAATTCACTTCATCAGCATTGGAAATTTGCATAACATTAGAACGTGTATCTAATACATAAAGACCATTGACTAATGAACCATTGGCTATTATCAAACCATTATTCATTATAGAGCACCCAGTGCTATTAAAAGTCAATGTATATCCAATGTTATACAAGCCAGAGATTGCCCATCCTCAATTCAATCTCCTTTTTGCCCAATCGCCTTCTATTTGCCAGCACCTGCACAGAATTGCAGATATGGGATGCACATCCAGTATCCAATATCCATGATGTGGATTCCATATATGACAAATTAAGGTCTATGACAAAAATACATTCATTTAGAATTACCTTACAATTCCTTTTCCAATGCCCAGTTTCCCCGCATCGAAAATATTTATCTTCCTTTTCATTCTTCTTGCCCTTCCCTTCGTCAACTTTGGCGAGTTGCTTACCCGTGGCCTTTTTTCTTTCCTTTCCCTTTGTTACTTGTACTGGATATCTGGGTGGCCTTCCTTTTCTTATTGGCCCGGCCAATAATCATTACAGAAGAAGATGGTTTATCTTTCTGCATAGTTCCTTCAGCACTCTTTAACATGTTGAGCAGCTCCGGGAGAGTTGCATCAATTCTATTCATGTTAATGTTTATGATGAAGGAAGAAAAGGAATCGGGCAATGACTGGAGTATAAGATCAATGCACAGTTCATGATCCAACTTGAACCCCAGTGCATTGAGTCTCTCTATCCACTCCATCATTTTCAGTACATGAGCCTGTTCTGAAGAACCCTCAGACATCCGTGTCCTGAAAAGCCTTTTGGAGATGTCATACCTCTCAATCCTACCCTGCTCCCCGAAGAGCTGGCGTAGATTGAGAAGTATACTTCTACAATCAGTCGTTTTAAATTGCCTCTGTAACTCGGGAGCCATAGAGGTCAACATGTAACATTGGGCTAGGGAGGAGTCCTCAGACCATTTGGCATAAGTCAGTAACTCGCCCTCGTCGGCATCAGGAGCTGGCTCAGAATGAACCGTGTCCAACACGTACGCAATCTTTTCGGCGATAAGGACTATGCGTAGATTACGCACCCAATCCGAGTAGTTCGGTCCAGTTAATCTATTTGCATCCAAGATGTCGCGGAGGGGGTTGGACGACGACATTGTAATCTGGATAAGAAATAAAAGACAACTTAGCATGTGTTCAAAGTCTAACTTAGATGTGGTTTTCTATCTTAGTTAGTCCCACTATTTTTCGATCGAACTATATAACCCTCAGTATATAGAACGGGAGATCAACGAGATCAACCTAGTGGGTCGGAATCCCAACGAGACTGATGTACGACCTTGTGGAAAGCACAACAAGCCATACACCATCTCAAGGGCAGTCAACAGGCACTTGCATCTAATGCAATATCCGATATTCGGCCCCCGAGAAATCATCCCCTTGTGGAAAGCACAACAAAGGATATTCTCGGTTAGATCTAACCATCATTACTACATAGCAATGAGTTCATGACCCGACCCTTATGGAAAGCACAACAAGGCCAAGTTCAATTCCTCACCCCATTGAGGCCGAGCCTTGGAGTTTAATCCCGCCCCCAAAATCATGGACCTTGTGTAAAGCACAACAAATCCATGAAATGAAGACGTTCATTCACTCCATAATGATGGAGGGCCACGACGACTCCTAGAGCCACGCTTACTATATCTAAAATTTAAGCGCGAGGGAATTCAATTTTATCTTGATCTCACCCTAGGTGGTAATATAAATATATCCAATATATTTACTGTACCTAGTAGTTTGCACAAAATAAATGCATCCAATGCAAAAATAAACGCAAGTGATCATGGACTTCAACCCTAATGTAACCAAGACATCCGGCCCGCTTCCGAAGCAGCTGGATCGTCCTCGTCGGGTGTGCTCCACACTTTCAAACTCTGACGCCGCATTAATTACAACTTTTACACGGCACGCAGGCCGAAAAAAATTAAATTACATGTGACTCAAATTTCAGCAGCCCTTAGGGCGAGTACAACAATGGAGGAAGATAGAAGTACATTGGAATTTTAACAGAGAGAGAAAGGAGGTTCGCAGACCCCAATTAATTACATTAATCCAAGTCCATGATCACTTGCCAACCCATTCAAATAAAATCAATCAAAGGTTATTTTCTGAAAATAATCCTTACTTTTTGAATTTAAAAATGGGATGTGCAAACAAAAATAGGCTAGCTTTGTTTAATTTTAAAAATCAAAGCATGATTAACTAAAATTAAACACACAAGCAGGCCAATACAAGGTAAATAAAGTAAAGCACGTAAAGAACCATCATTTTCTACAGGGGCATCTAATTGAGATAATTAATTAAATTTAAATTTAAATTTAATTATCCAATAATCAAATTTAAACTTAAAATTTAAACATGCCAATAATTTAAATTTAAATTCAAACTAATTATCCAATAATTTTGTTTGAAAATAAATTTAAATAATATAATTATTCTCAATTAGTAATTTTTTAAAATTCAAAATTTGATTTTAATAATTATCTAATAATTAAAATTCAAATAATTAAATTTTTCACATTTAACTTCAAAAAAATTTAAATTTTAAATTTTCTAATTATCTAATAATTAAAATTTCAAAAACTTAAATTTTACTAAAGTAACTTCAATTATTACCATTTTATCTCAAGATAAAAAGTAATTATCTCACCTTGGTAAATTCAAATCAGTTAAATAAAATTTACCATTCGACATTTACTATTGAGATAATACTATTTAACTTATGAAATAAAATTCTATTTAATTTACTGAGTATTTTAATATATATATATTATCAATACTACATTAAAGTAAATTAAAAACAAAGTAAAATTTTTTTAAATAAAAAAAATTCCCTGCGGCTGCCCACGCGGGACGCGTGGGCGGTCGCGCCCACGCCTGCGCCCGCACGCGGGCGCCCGCGTGGCGGGCCGGGCCCGCCACGCGGAGCGCCCGCCCGTCCCTCGTGCGCCGCCCACGCGGCGTATGCGACGGGCGCACTGCGCCCAGGGCTGTGCGCCCACTCCAGGGCTTAAAAAAAAATTTGCTCTCCTGATGCCTAGCATCCAGGAAAAATAGAAATGCCCAGCACTCCTGTCTCTAAATAATAATTGAAGATTTAAGAATGCCCCAAAACACGGTTCTTAACGGCGATAAAAATACCGACCAGAGCGCGAACCTGGCTCTGATACCACTGTAAGGTTTCGCACAGCACCTACGGGCGACGCAACAGATAACAAAAAATCATTTGCCCGATCCCGGTGTTATGGAAAGCTTAATCTATGCTCTAATCGGTGTTTCAGATACCCTAATTACGGGTTGCGTGTTTCACCTTGCGCGGAACAACGCTGTCCGCTAAGCCCGATGTAGAGAAACCGAGCCGCACAGCTGTACGGCCTCTAGAGCAGATCCACACGGACCCTTGCGCAGCGACGGTACCTCCCCGGCACGACCTTCCCCGGCTCTATCACCTTCTGGAGAGAGAGAGCAAGAGGGAGAAAGGGGGAGGCTAATCCTCCTCTTAAGCTTATGTGCTTGCTTAAGCTTAAGAGGTTGGAAGAAGTGAAGGCTCGAATGAGCATCACGTATGTGGCTATATATAGAGTTTAGGTTTATTAGAAAATGGTTCTAAAAGACCGAAACTGTATATATGTCCTATCCACTATTATACATATGTATTAAGCTCCATTTACACTCCTTTCCAAAAGGAATTAAAATGAATTAATACATACACTTGTATAATAATAATCTGTCACCCAAGAATCCATTGTGTGTGATCCTCTAGGCCCATAGTCACTCTAGTTTAAGGCCCATTAACTTCTAATTCCCAATTAGAAGTAAATTAAACATATTATTCGCTTCTACTAGAGCTGAATAATAGTTTAATTCATTCCGAACCTTCGATCACGTTGGGTCAAGCAAATCCGCGTGATCCTAGAAGACGTCGGGTTTAAACCAGCCTGTCTGGTACCTGTAAGTCCACAGTTACCGCATCGATATAATCCCTCGCTCATTCTATGAGTCTGGTACGATCGAGGGTACGGTTTCTGTCAAACCCCATGATCGTGTCATTTGACTATGACCTCCTTAAAGTGTATGACGTCCGTTCTAAACGAACTCACACGACCCTGACCAGGGATTTAACGGAGCGTCAATGTCATGACCCATTAACTGTCTGATATATACCCGACAGTGAGCGATCCCCTCTTGACCATTGATGATCTTCACACATCTCCTGGAGTGGTTAATGACTCGACAACTCATGACTTATGGTTAAAGTCACTTAGCTAAGTAATTAAACCATTCCAGTCATCGTGTAAGATCCGATCAATGTCTCAGGTCAAAGGACCAACGATGCTACTGTGACCGTTGGATCTTCAGTTGACATTAGGTATAATCAACTATCTGAAGATCCAATAGCGGATCAGTTCAGTGCACATCCTCCAAGGATATACACCTACACATATGTGTTGGTGCCCCGCACCAATGACCATGAGACTGGTCACTGACACATCATGTGTACTGGTTTAATAGGTAATCAAAGTCCCCGAGTGATTACCCTCCAACCAGGAACAGTTTAAGGTATGTGTTCATGTAAAGTAAGTCTCATGTTCGAGATCTCATCTCGAGCTGACTTTACAACCACATATCCTAGGGACAACGTAAAGTAACACAATCGCATATTTACGCTCAAACACCACTTTATTAATAAACAAGATCGTACAACTATTGGGCCTACCCGACCCGAAATTGGCCTGTAGCACACTAACACTAACACTATGGGCGCACCGCACCACTACTTGGGCAGTCATCGGTAAGACTCCTTTTCACTTGGCGTACGGGGCAGAGGTAATGAGTCCAGTGGAAATCTCCAACCCCCCGCTTAGGGTGACCCAATTCGACAAGGCGCACAACAACCAGGCACTACGAGAGAACTTAAACTTACTATCAGAGGACATAGAGCGGGCCCGAGCACGCCTTATCGCCTACCAACAGTGGTTAGCCCAACACTACAACGCTCAAGTGAAGGAATGTCTCTTTCTCTCTGGTGACCTAAACCTACGACATGCCAGTGTCGCAAACCCGCGAGTAGCCGCGGGGAAGCTAGCTCCCAACTTGGGAGGGCCGTATAGGATCACATAGGTGCTCAGAAAGAGGGTGTACATGCTCACCATGCTCGATGGCCGAGAAGTCCCTCGGACATGGAACTAGACCTATAAACGAAGCGGATACGGAGCAGATAGTGTGATATCTAAATTCGTATCTGATTAATAATTGAATTTTCTGATATCCAATTAAATTATTTGTCGGATACTTTATTCAGATAATTATCTGATAAAATTCAGTTCGAATTTTAAACAGATAATTATTGGGCCTACTTAGAGGTGAGTCATGCCAGCCGTATAGGAGCGTCAAATTTTTTCCTTAAAAAATAATTTTGGGAGAGGTTATCAAAAGATTGGACTTCATCTTAAAAAATAATATATGGCTTACCAAATCGGTGTAAGTGGGGTTCTTATTTATGAATTTTATTTTGAGAGAAAAAGATATAAAAAAGAAACCAAACAACATATTAGGATTTGAGTTACTTATATATAGAATATGTGGATCCTTAGATATTCATCTAAGAGTTCATATTCAATCGGATAATATCAAACACAGATATCCCAATATCCTAATTCGTATCCGATTAATAATCAAATTATATGATACCGATTAAATTATCCATCAGATATTTTATTTGGATAATTATCTGATCAAATGAATACGAATTCGAATTCGGTTTTAATTTTAAATGGATAATTGTCAGGCCTACTTAGAACTCTATAAACCTGAAGGCCTATCATCAATAAAAGGTCAGGAGCCCACTCCTTTGTAACGTCCCTTCCAACTTATTCATAGTGACTCTATAGGTAGCGCCATGCTTCCAAGAGAGAGACTAACTAGCCAGCTCCCCCGGGAGATCTGACTACCTAGGCTCCTCCAAAACAATGGGTGATATTTGATACCTCTAAGAGGAAGGCTAATCAGTCCGCTCTTGACCGGAGAGAAGGGCATACCAACCCTTCGAAAACCTACGTCTATTGGAAGGCAAACCACGCCACTCGCTAGAGTTAGGCCGAGAAGCCCCAATAACGGGGTGGCCAACTAGTCAACTCCTTGGGGAGAAGTGACCAACCGGTCCCAAGAAGTCGCCAATAATGACGGGCTAAGGGGCCCCTCAGAACAACAGATCGACGGTGGACCACATGTCGCTCGGTAGAGCCAGGCCAACCAAGATTCATCTAGTCAAAAACATGACAATGTACCACAGGCCGCTCGCCAGAGCCAAGCCAACCAGAATCCATCAGTCAACACACTTAGAGCTAACAGGCTCCAACAAAAATTGAGGTCGACTAGTCCAAGTGCAACAGCCTCGTTCCCTCAAGACTCTTGTAGCATTGCGCATTCAGCCACTTCCCACGCCTTTTTTAAAGAAGGGAAGGCGACGATGGGGGTTTTGGCTTTAATGGCCCAGATCGTACCACCCTCGAGAAAACAGATGGTCGTCACCAATCCAAGGGAAGTGGGGAACCCTAGGGCGGCGTCCTGTCGCCATCCGATCTCGCACCCCTAGGGCCGATGAGACACCGTCATAATGAAAGTGACGTCACGCCTGCACGGGTGGTGACCACCCTGCACTCCAAAGAAGAATGGCGACCGGCGCGATGTGGACCGTACGCCAAAGCCTTGTAGCCTATGAGCGTAGGAAGGTTCAAGAACAATCTCCATGGAGGCACGCCCCACTCGTGACGTTAGACCTCCTCAGCGAAACCTACCAAGTTCTTCCAGAGCACTGAGCGCTCTCGCTGCTCAGGAGTAGGGGACTAGTGAGGAGGAAGAAGTTCGCTCGACCCAATAAGGCCCAACGTAAGCCAGCCCATAGTCCAGTACACGACCTGCCAAGACACGCACGAGGACTAACTAGAGGTCCAGACCCCGTACGACGCGTGTGCCCCTGTCCTTCAAGGTGAGGCAACCATCACCGCATTAATTGCAGAACAAGCCAGACGGCAAAGGAACAGCGGGTCAATGCCCACGTCTCCCCTCCCCTATCAAGCGAGTCGACAGGCGATCCACATCTCCACGGTGAGAACAACCTCAACATCACTAAGTCAGAGGGGGAAAATAAACGGAACAAACCTGAAGATGACCCTATAAATAGGACCCTCGCCAGACGGTCAAGGAGGTATGGAATCTACATCTCTCAAGCTCTCACCTCTCTTAAATCTCTCACCCTTCCCTTACTGAGCTGAGCATCTTCCTCCACTTCTTGTTGACGGGCCCTCACGTCTTTTCTTCTCCAACGCTAAGTCTGAGCACTCTCATTCTTCACCGGTTCCGGCCCTCTTAATCTGAGTGTTAAGGCACCGTCTCCGGGTCCTACGTGACTCTCCCCGAGCACTCCCCCTCTACATCGATGATCATCTGATTTAAGCATCGGAGTAATATCCTCTAGGATCTTTTCTAGAGCTCCTTATGACACTTTTCCGTGTCTACAAGTTTCCCCCGGGGTCGACCTCCTCCACCCTTACCAAACAAATTTTGGTAGTGTGGATTGAGATTCTAGATCAACACATCTAGATCTCTACAATTTCCATCAATATTTGTACGTTGAAATGTAGAAGTTAAATGTGACATGTTAACCTTTTGCGGTAGATGCCTTAACCTATAATGTGTGCTGGCCTTAGGTGGCTTGCATCCCAATTTTTCATTTGGTCGTGTGGCCAGAGGCGACCGTAGGCCTTCATTTGTCGGTTTGAGAAGTACATTTGACGAATAAGTGGTGGGATTGAAAAATAAAGATTCAATTGAAAAATATAAGTTTCAAATGAAAAATACAAAGTTTTGATTTTAAAATATATGTTAGAATTGAGCTTATATATATTCATATATATTTTCAAACGGAATCTATATTTATAAAGTGGAATTTGTATTCTTTATTTAAAATGTGTATTTTTCATTAGAACTTCTACTTTTCAATCATTTCAGTCTCTTGGAGTAGGCCTCTTCTGGCGTCTTGGGGGCATCTGCCTGACAGAAACCATCCGATGAAGACTCCAGAAAATCATGAATATCCCCTTCAAGTTTTTTTTTTAAAATCCCTTAGAAAACGTATCAAATAAACATGTAATTATATGTAGTTACAAGTAAATACTAAAATTCACAGGCTTTCCTTAATGAGATAGATTGTGATGTCTAAAGAAACCTTTTTAGTAAATCAGTTGAGAGAGAGAGAGAGAGAGAGAGAGAGTAGTCTTCACATCTACCGCCAATATGGTTAGGTCATGGGACGTCGTATGGTGGACGAATCGATCCCTTTGGAAACAATAATAAACTAGACTTCTCAATTTTAAGACCGTCCAATACACTCAATAAAATCGACAACATTCACAGAGACCACCAGAACTACATGCAAAAATACTGGAAAATGCATTATATATTGCATGATCTCAACTCGTAACAAAGTTACTGCTTTAAACAGTATAATATGAAGATGGATAAGTTCAATGACTTTGATACCCAGTTGGAAGTATTTAGGTAACCGGGCGAGACGCACTTTGTAAGCATACAATGACTTCACGGTGAGTTCAACATTTTGAGCTCGGATTCACAACGACAAGTAAGATGCCCTCGTTACCTCAAGTGAAAGATGGAAAAGGATGAACTAAAGTCCTTTACCACAATGTAGTCTTGGGAACCTCCATATTCGATGCTATAACCCTATCCCCACATTTCCTTTTATAGCGCCTGGATGGAAGACGAGGAAGCATCCAGGGAACATTCTCATATAGAAGGGCGAAAGATGTCAATCTAATTTTACGGGGACGAAAATGCCGTTTCAAGTACCTGGGTTCCAGTTAACAAGGCTGTTGCAGGCTTGAACTTGAATGAATAGTCAGCTGTGGTAGAATCAGAAAACAAATTTATTGCACACTTAGGAGGTGCAGATGCAAACATATAGGTTTCAGAAGCATACTATCAAATACAAAATAGTTTGGAGGTGTACAGCAAGAGGCCAAAAATTTCTACCACGGGGTAGAAGAGACAAAAAGTTGTTTTGTAGACTAACCCACATTAGGGACGAGAAACTTGATACGCAAGCAGGAAAGTTAAAAGTCAGTCATATCCCTTCCCATCTACAGGTGAGATAGGTTTCTTATTCCGCTGAATGGACCGAGGAAGGAATTGGAATCCCCGTGTGTGACGATGCCCAAAGCTGATTGAGGAAGGTGCAGAGTCAGATGTGCAGAGCTTCGAAACTGCTGATACGAGGTCGTCCATTTTCTCTTCCACTTCCATGTCTGTCTCCTTTGTCCCTCCTCTTCTCTGCCCAGTTCGCTTGACCTGATATTTCTGGTAGTGCTCACTAGAAGCTTTTCCTTCCACATCCATTGCCGCATCCTGTGAATCCTTCCTCTGATATGCAGCTTGTTTATGCTGATACTTTTGCCGCTGCTTCTTACATGGATGTGACTTCTTAAAAAACTCAAAAGACGCAGGAAACTTATGCTTATCCACAAGGTGCTGTTGTCGGCTTTGATAACTCTTCAGCTTCACTCCACAGCCCTCCACCAAACACTCGTACTGTCCCAAAAAAATATATAGGAAATTCTAATGAGAACTCAGAATGACAACTAATGCATTCTACCATAACGTCGTACAACACACCAAACTGTTAACCTACATTGATCGTTTTGAGGAAAGTAACCATAAGTAGGATGGAACCTCTTCCTGTTTTAAAAGCATACAAGTGATGAGCAACCACAGTTAATACAGCTATGTAATCTGGCAAATCCTATGAATACCAGAGGAGATATAAAAAACACACGATACTAGAAGATACTTTCACATTAGCAAGTAACATGGCCACAATGGCATCGAGGAAAAAGAAAGGATGAAATTAGTCATGCAAGTATCAGCTTATGTTTCCTTATGTAGTATACACATAACTGCACAAGCAGAGAACTGTTTTGTTAATAAAATCAAGAGAAATTACCGAGTACAGTACTAAGAATTGGGACATGGGACATAAGAAAATTCATGCTTGGGGATGGCAGACAGAAATAAGAGAAAAGTACATGTTAAATTCAGTAGCCAACCACCAGTAAGCTTGGTGTTTGTTCGTTATTCATTGTTTAGGGCCTCATGCAAATCAGGACTGGATTATCGGTTAACAGGTATTCCTTTTCTGGCATTATGGACATTCAAAGTTGCACTTTAATTAGAATTTGTACGGGGATTGTGAGTTCTCATTCAGTAGTCGACGACTTACAAGAATGTGATGGAGACCCAGATGCGAAATGGCAACCACAAAGAAGTCGCAGACAACAAAAGTCAAATCGCCGTTATTTAGATTAGTTTTCATTAGATGTTTAGTACTTGTTTATTGGTTGTTTAGTATTTATTTATTGAGATTGAGGACATATTTGCTAATAAGAAACTCTATGGGTGTGATTGTTACTTTTGTTATTTATATATAAATGAAGTGTAACCCTTCGTTTAGGGTTAACACAGATTTGAGGGAAAAAAACACAGCCCAGGTGATGTCTCTAGCGATGACGAGGACTTTGAGCTGGATGAGGATACCACCTAGATGAGTGTGATCAGGTGTTTGATAGCTCGGGAGAAGAGTGATGAGGATTGGAGGGGCGCTTCCATTTTTCACACTTACATCAAGTGAGAGAATAAAGCATGCAAGGTGATAATTGATGGTGGAAGTGGGCAGAATGTGATCTCTCGAGATGTTGTTGCTAGATTCGGGTTGCCGCCCATACAACACCCGACACCTCATAAGGTACCTTGGGTAGATCGCACCACGATCTCCATCACTGAGAGGTGTTTGGTACCTCTCGAGTTTCCAGCGCATCAAGAGGATGTTTGGTGTGATGTTCTAGCGATGGATGTGGCACACGTCTTGTTGGGAACGTCTTGGATCTACGATCGTGATGTCACTCATTACGGAAGATCCAACACCTGTGTTTGTCTACAAGAGAAGGCGGGTCAAATTGCTACCTACACCACCCAAGAAATTGAAGGGTTATGCGGGTTCGAAACTAGTTCATGCCTCTCCCTTCCCTGTAGAGCCTAAGAGGCCTCTCCACATCATCACACTTGAGCAGTTCATAACTTCATATCTGAGGTGGTGGAGCAAGGAGAGATGTATCTTCTGAGTGTGAAAGAGGTGACAGAACTCAGAGTGTGATCACAGTGAGATTCTTGAGAGGTCCGACAAGTACTTGCGAAGTTTAATGATGTTACCCCTGATGAGTTGTCTCCCATGAGAGATATCCAGCATGCCATTGACCATGTCCTCGAGGCTCCTTTGCCTAATCTTCCCTATTATAGTATGCCATCCAGTGGGCATGCTGAAATGAGTAAGAAAGTGGGTGAGTGGTTAAAGAAAGACTTTTGTCGGGAAAGCCTTAGTCTTTGTGAAGTGACAACTTTATTCACTCCCAAGAAAGATGGTAGCTGGAGGATGTGTATTGACAGTCGAGCAATCAACAGAATCACTGTTAAATATCAATATACCATACCGAGACTTGATTATATGCTCGACAAGATGGCTGGGGCAAAAGTGTTCTCCAAGCTTGATCTAAGGAGTGGATACCATCCAATCCACATTCGCCTTGGCGATGAATGGAAGACCACCTTTAAGACAAGGGATGATCTCTATGAGTGGCTGGTCATGCCCTTCGGGCTGACCAACACACCTAGCCCATTCATGCGAGTTATGAATCAGGTGCTTACGCCATTCATTGGTCAAATTTTGGTTGTATATTTTGACGACATCCTGATCTACAGCCAGACCCTAGATGATCATATCATTCATTTGAGGAAGGTGTTCTTTGTCCTCAGACAAGAGAACCTCTATGTCAATATGAAGAAGTGAACTTTTATGAGCTCTCGAGTCATCTTTTTAGGATTTGTAGTGTCGTCAGAGGGTGTATCAACTGATCCAGAGAAGGTGAGGGCGTTTAGAGAATGGCCAGAACCTACCGATGTCCATCAAGTTCGTGGTTTCCATGGTCTAGAGTCATTCTATCGCCAATTCATTAGGGGATTCAACACCATTACAACTCCCATCACCGATTGCATCAAGGAATGGGAGTTTATATGGACCAAGGTTGCTTCGAGGCTTTTAGAGAGTTGAAGGAGAGGATGGCAGAAACCCATGTCTTACGTCTTCCTGATTTTTCCAAAGCCTTCGAAGTATCTCGTGAAGCATCTAGCGTAGGTGTAGGTGAAGTTCTTAGTCAGGAGGGGCATCCCGTTGCATTTTTCAATGAGAAATTGAATGATGCAAAGCGACGGAATTCCACCCACGACAAGGAGTTTTATGCGGTAGTGCAGTTCTTATGCCATTAGCGACATTATCTGTTACCGCAAGAGTTTGTGTTACATAGTGACCATCATGTCTAGTATTTGCATTCCCAAAAAGAGTTAGGGCCCCGACATGCTCAGTGAGTTGAGTATCTTCAGGAGTACATATTTGTTCTCAAACATAAGGCTGAAGTGGACAATAAACTCGTCGATGCTCTGAGTCGTTGTATTACTCCTGTGTATACCCTCAACCCTTCTTGATAGGGGGTTATTGCCCACTTATCCCCGGGATAACTCCTATTTTATCTATTTTTCACTTTGATAAGCATAAAAAGTTAATCGGGTGGTTGGAATGAAGGATAACCCTCATCTAACTCAGTTAAATTGTTCCACCTCCTGAGGTGGAACAAGTTAACTCTCGTGGTCAAATGACTTTTTTGCCCTTGTCGTTCTGCCCTCCCATGTTCCGTGCTCGCGTCCCGAGGTACCTCAAGTCATGGGCCTCCCCCTTCCTGCCTCATGCGGTTCTGCCCTCCTACAGTCTCTCCCCTGCTCGTTTTTCGGTGCTGAGGAAGTCCGATCGTCGGGGGGGAGGGAGGGAAGGTGTAGCAAGGGCACTAGAGGTTCTAGAGATGAGCGTGGGGGAGAAGGGGTTGCGGGGGAGGTGCAATGGCATAGCTGGATGACAAGCAACTAACAGAGCGGCGGGAGATCTTCCGCTCCTTCGACCGCAACCACGGCAGCAGCCTCACTCAGCTTGAACATGGGTCCCTCCTACTGGTGGTGCTAGAGCAACTGGAGGCGCGGATCCAAAGGGCAAACACCAATAGCAACGGCCTAGTGGACTTCTCTGTGCTGGTGGTGCTAGAGCTGCCCCAAGCGCAGTCCTCGTACATGAAGCAACAGCTCCAAGTGTTCGATAGCGACCGTAACAGGTACATCATGGCCGCGGAGCTAGCGCACTCCATAGACCAGCTGGGGCACGCCCTCACCCCCAAGGAGCTGGCATGGATGATCAGGGAGGCCGACACCCCCGACAATAGCCGCATGGCCCGCATCAGCTTAATAGAGTTCTCCCACGGCATCACCTCCGCCGCCTTCGACAACACTTGGGCGTGAGCCCTCCCTTCTCCCGCCATTGTAACTTTCTCGATGTAAGCATCAAGTTCTTCCCCACCGTCTTTCCTTCTCAAGTTTCATTTACCATCTATCTATTTCCATATGTATGTGAGTATGGATATTCAATTCCTTGTGATTGTTGTGTTGGGATTGGAGATCAGCCAAGCTTCTAATGCTAAGTGAAGAGCAGATTGGAATAAGTCTTTGGTGTTGGATGGCATGGAAAATATACATTGATGTTATAGGAAGAGGTGAGTGTCTCCAAGAATGAATCTTGGACTGTTTCTTTTTTTCCATTTGTTCGTCCAATCTTTAATATGCCCTACCTAGTTAACATAAATCATGATTCCAGACAGCAAAAAGTAACTAAAGAATTTGAGGTGGACAATGTCAGCAAACTGCCAAATTGTTCCTTATCATTTGTCAAAGTGCATTGTCTAATAGGGGGTTCAATATTCAACATTCTGCTGCATCTGTTCATCTACATCTTCATCTTATAGTCAATAGATGGGTCTGCCTATGTCTGGGAATAGAGGCTAGATGAAGAACAAGCATTAGAAAATATCCATAAGCATAGGGAAAGATAAAAAGTAGTATAATGCACTAGTCCTTTTACAGACAGATATATTTGTAAATGGGTCAGCTTGGCCTTGGCATCTGGATCAAACAAATCAAATTGGTACGCGACTTTATGTTTTATTACTAGTTTTTTATTGGAGTAAGAGGGTCATTTGAGTTTGAGTAAGGAACAGGGTCACCATGGTGTTAGTGGGGGTGAGTTCAGGTCATATCAGTAAATTTTTTGATTTGTGGGTCATCAAAAAAAAAAGTGTAAATAGGCGTCAATTGCTTAACGCCATCAGATGGTATTTGTTAGTTCCCTTTTCTTCTTGAGTTGGCAAACGTAAATTTTCATTCAGAGATGTTTCTATGAATCAAATGCAACACTTCTTGCTTAGATCATTCGGAGTTGGTTTCTCCAGTTCTTTCTGAACTTTTTGATAGCTTTCCTAAATTCCAACGACTTTTGTGAATTTATCTCAAACTTGAACATTAACATTAACTTATGCATGGGGACTGAAGGTGGCCAAGTTCCACCAAGAAGGAAGGTAAGACAACTTCACATTAGAAGACCATCATACTCTGTTATGTGCTTATGGAGCAAAAGGACTGGGACGGGTTACTATAGCTTGCTATTTCATAATGTCCCAGCCAAATCTTAAACTAGCCCTTTTGTGGCATGTGTGATAGTGTAGCCTAATTCTAATGTTCTTCAACTTAATGTATAAAAATTGTTTCTTATTGGGTTATTTGCACTTTCTGATTTAGATTGAGTTTCATGTGGATTTGTGGAGGGCCAACACATAATCTGAAATGCAGGAAATGGAGATTGCACCCTTCAAATGCTACAGGCATCTATACTTTCCAACAATTTCGCGCAAATCATGTAACTCCAATATATGGTGTCTATCATAGTTGTCAAGGTGACAAGGCAACCAAGGCGAGCTTGGGGTCCTCGAGTGCCTAAGCGCTTAGGCGCCTGCCTAAGCGGCGCTTAGGCGTCAATTTTTTATATATAAATTAATCATGATTATCACAAATATGGGAAACAACACTAGTATGAATATAGCTGTGTAGTCGAAATCCCGCCTAGGCGCTCGCGGTGAGGCGGGGCGAGGCGTCGCCCGCTCGCCTCGCGTCGTCGCAGCTCGCCGAGGCGAGCGCCTCGCGCTCGCCTCACACGATTCGGCCGCCTCGGCGTGAGTCGCCCGCCTCGGCCGCTCGCCCGGAAGACGGATCCACGTATCGGGTGACGATACCCGTTAACAAAGCGTTGGCGGATCTTTTAAACCCGCGAGGGTTTCACCCGTCTTCAACCTCGTCTCGTTCGATCGTTCCCCCTCCTACGGCTGCAGCTGAGCGGCAACGGCGAGCGGCAGCGGCGTCCTCCGGCGACCGGCAAGCGGCAGCGGCGTCCACCCTCTCTATCTCTCCACGAGCGGCAGCGGCGAGCGGACTACGGCGTGCGGCGTCCGGCATCCGACCGGTAACTCTCTCACTCTCTCCGATCTCTCACTCTCTGTATCTCCACTCTCTCACTCTCTGTCTCTCCACTCTCTCACTGTCTCTCCGATCTCTCACTCTCTGTCTCTCCACCCTCTCACTGTCTCTCCGATCTCTCACTCTCTGTCTCTCAGACTCTCACTCTCTCCGATCTCTCACTCTCTGTCTCTCCAGTCTCCACTCTCTCACTCTCTGTCTCTCCGCTCTCTCACTGTCTCTCCGATCTCTCACTCTCTGTCTCTCCGATCTCTCACTCTCTGTCTCTCAGACTCTCACTCTCTCCGATCTCTCACTCTCTGTCTCTCCAGTCTCCACTCTCTCACTCTCTCCGATCTCTCACTCTCAGGGTTGGCAGTGGGCTTATATTTGTTATATTTGTGCAGGGTAATATTTGTGCAGGGTAATCGACAATTGGCAGAGGGCTTATATTTGTTTAACTATTTTTGTTTTGTTATAATATTGCACTTGTTAGTTATTTTTTTTGTTTAGTGTATATGCAGTTTTATGATATTTACTGTTCAAAAATATATATTTTTGTGATATTTTGACATATAATTTTAATTTTATTTTTTTAATAACATCTCGCCTCAAATGCCTCGGCCATTGCCTAGGCCTTTGATACGTGAGGCGACCCCCTGGTCGCCTCGCTCGCCTCACGCCTCAGACTACATAGGAATATAGAAATAAAAGTTAATAGAAATGGCATTGCAATAAAATATCAAATTTTATTTTGAGATAAAATTAACAATAAAAATTAGACTTTCAGAATAAATAAAATACTAATATGATGTTTGCCAATTTCTTCCAAAAATATGCAAATCATACTCGAAACAACATACATATAATATAAAACAAATACGAAAAGAAAAAGACATCTCCTATTATCACATACAATCAATAATAAAGTAAACAAACACATAACTAGGGAAGTACCATAGATGGCCACTGTAAAAAAAATAAGACATACAAAATTTAAATTAAAATTTAATATACTTTATTAACAAATTAACCCCATTATTAATTGAAAAAGGGAGAAGACAAGATAGAGAGAGAGGGACTGAGAGAGATAGTTGTGAACTGTGTGTGTGTGTGAGAGAGAGAGAGAGGAGGAAGGGTGGGGGAAAGAGAGAGAAGGGGGCAAGGGGAGAGAAGAGATAGACAGACAGAGAGAGGGGGCAGGAGAGAGAGAGAGAGGGTGGGTCTCACTGTGAGTGTGAGAGAGAAATAGAGAGAGAGTGTTAGAGTGTGGAGTCCGAACGCGCCATCGTGCGCCCTCGCACGCGGATTGACCTGCGCGGTCATGTCGCGGGGTTCGAGGGTTTCCGGGGGCGGAGCCCCCGGAAGAAAATTTCTATTTATAACAGGGGAGAAGAGGGAGACGAAGCTAGCAGGGGGCCGCCTAGGCGCTGCTTTGGGCGCCTAGGCCGCCCAAGCGGCGCCTAGGCCGCGCCTTTTTCAACCTCAACAAGGCGTGGGGGCGCCTTGTAGTAAAAAAACCGCCTGCCCGCCTAGGCGCCACTTAAGCGGCGTCTAGGCGGGCGCCTTAACAACTATGGTGTCTATTTAGCATCCCTGACAGTTATTTGTGTTGCAAGCACATGGGCTTGTCGCAAATTCAGGAAGCTCTGGAGAGTTGATGCTGAAGTCGCGTACCAACAACCGGAGATGGGCACAAAGCAGCAATCCAGTGCACAGGTTGATGAGGATAAGACGAATGGTTGGGATGAGGGTTGGAATGATGACTGGGATGAAGAAGCAGCCGCCCACAATGAATATGATACCTCAAGAGTATAGTAGCCCACAATTTGTGTGTGGGTGTGCAAGATTAGCATATTTTTTTGGCTTTTTATGGAGGATGGAATAATTAGAGATCTAGGGCTGTGAAATTCTGAACTTCAATGTAGCTATTGGGGCTGTTGAAAACCTGTGTTCTCTACTTCGAGATGATATGTCGAGACATGTGATCTTTGTAAATACACAATTTTAATACAGTTTGAATCTTACATGAATGAATTGTTTATAAGCATCGTGTGCCAGTCTCATTTGTATTCATGTTGTCATTTTCTCTAGAGTGAGTGGTTATAGAGTATTACGACAGCACTGATTTGGTCCAGGTTGTTCTGGGGTGTCTTGTTATCTATATGCCCATACTGATACTAAATCTGTAAACACCTTTATTATAAACCACGTGCCATTAGCCTTAAATTGAAACCCAAGAGTATTATCTGATCGCGATGACTCCATGTATAGATAGTGCATTTGGTTTGCTGTAAAATGTGTAAGAACTGCAGTCTGTCTTTAAATAAAACATATGAACCATGTGTACAGATATTTATTTGAACAAAAGTTCATGTACAGCTATTTATTTTAAAGAAAATGTGTGTACAGTTATTAATTTTATGAACAATTTATATTCAGATATGTTTTGGGACGATATGTGTGTACAATTATTTATTTGAATTTGTGTATAGATATTTATCTGACAGAAAGTTCATGTATAGTTATTTATTTTAAGGAAAATTTGTGTATAGTTATTAATTTTATTAATAATTTGTGTACAGATACTTCTTGACATGATGATTTGTGTAAAAATATTTATTTGAATTTGTGTACAAGTATTTATTTGACAAAAAATTCGTCTACAACTATTTATTTTAAGGAAGATTTGTGTATAGTTATTATTGATTTGATTAATAATTTATGAATAGATATTATCCACACGACAATCGACAACGTAATTACACGTGAAATTAGGGATGTCAATGGGCCGGGCTCGAGCCGGTCTTAGGTCGTCCCGGCCCAAGCCCAACTCATCAATTTTAAAGCCCGGCCCGAGCCCAGGACCAAGCTCGAGCTATGTCGGGCAGGGCCAGGTCGGGCCCGACTTATTCACAAGCCCAATTTCAGCCCGACCTGACAAATTACTTAAAATAATATATATATATATATATATTATAAAACTTACTGTCATCATCGTAATCAGAACCTTATCCCAATTATTTGAAGTCGGTTACATGAATCTTGTTCCGCCAAAGATGTCTATCAATATAAAACTTACTGTCTCACTAAATTAATTAGAGTTTTAGATGTTAATTTGTTTGGAAAGAGAGTTTTTAATTTTTAATTAAACAAAATAATATATTTTAAAATTTTAATTAAATAAAATAAAATTTTGAAAGGAGAAAAAAACATACGGGCTGGGCCAACTTGCAGGCCGAACTCAAAGACCGAGCCCGGCCCGCGTGCCTAGTCGGACCCGGCTTCTAGGCCCGACTAAGGGCCGACGGGCCAAAAAAGTCCTAGCATTCAGGCCCGATTTCGGCCAGGCCCGCGGGCCTATCAAGCCGGGCCGACCCATTGACAGCCCTACGAGAAATGTAAAAAAAGTTTCTAAAGGTTTGCATAACTTCAGGTGAAATGTAAAAAAATAATGCATCTAAATGTCTAAGTACTTGCGCATGAAATGTAAAAAGAAAAAAGATTAACACATCTAAACATTTACAAAAATTCATGTTACATGTAAAATAATTATTAATGTGTGCAAACATTTACATAATTACATAAAACATTACATTATTTACATTATATGTTTACGTCAAATAATTCGTTAAAAATTTACATTTTGTATTTAGGTCAAATAAATATATTAGCTAAGTTGGACATAGGTTGAGGGACATTTAAGATAATTTAGCAGTAGGAAGGGTTAAATATTAAAAAATAATTTTATCTCACATTAGTAATAAGGTTAAGATGCGAGAGGTATTTAAGTCAATCTATAGAGTTACCCCATTTTATATCCCTCGGAACAACCAAAGCAAGTGAAATACAACAGGAATTAACCTTCTTTATCCTAAAGGGATAACATGTTGCCTATCAAAACAAATAAGACTAAACTCCAGGATAAACTAACTCACGATGTATAACCCTCAATTTAACCATCCCTCTGTCAAAGAGGGGCTCAATGTGTAGGTGGTAGCGTTTGAGTGCGTCAAAGATCAGTATGCAACTTGTCAAGATTTTGGAGAGGTCTATGCACAACTGTCAAATGACATTCCTCATTGCACACATACTATCACCTACAAGATGGTTATCAGTTATGGGAGTTTCAATTGTGTCTTCCTAACACTTCTTTGAGAGATTTTGTCATTTGGGAGCTGCATGCTGGAGGTGTCTCAGGACATTTCGGGCGTGACAAGACCCCATTGCCATGGTGGAGGATAGGTTCCATTGGCCCAACCTCAAGTGGGATGTTGCTAGAGTTGTTAGCTAGTGCATGACTCGTCTTCTGGCAAAACAACGGAAGCAAAACACTGGGTTCTATACACCACTTCCAGTTCCACATGAGCCTTGGCAGGCCATTAGTATGGATTTTGTCCTTGGGTTCTCACGTACTGTTAGAGGTCATGATTTTGTCTTTGTTGTAGTGGACCACCTCTTGAAGATGGCACACTTTATTCCTTGCAACAAGACAACTGATGCATTTCATGTGACTAAGCTATTCTTGATAAAGGTGATTAGATTGCATGGTCTACCCAAATCTATGTTGTTTGACCGTGATGGGAAATTTGCCAACTATTTTTGGAAGACACTATGGAAAATGTTGGGCACCAAGCCTCAATTTTCATCTGCCTATCATCCCCAGACCAATGGCCAAACTGAGGTGGTCAATAGAAGTCTAGGGGATTTATTACGATGTCTAGTGGGAGAGCATCAGACAGGTTGAGATCTGGTCTTACCTTCGATTGAGTTAGCTTATAATGTTTCTGTCAATCGTTCTACTGGTCGAAGTCTAGTTGAGATAATCACTGACTGCCACCCTAGGAGACCAATGGACCTCATTCCCTTCCCACATAGTCTTATCCTTCGGAGCACGCAGAGTCTTTTGCACATTTCACTCATGATTTGCATGCTGAAATTCACAGGAAAATTAATATTAGCAACTTGCAATATAAATCTTTTGTAGACATTCATTGTAGATTTCAGGAATTTTCTGAGGGAGACGTGCTGATGGTGAGGGTTAGGCCAGAGAGATTCCCCAGGGATGGCCAGAGGAAGCTTCTTCCACAGAGTACGAGTCCATATAAAATTGTGAGGCGAGTGGGGTCTAACACGTATGTACTTGATCTTCCTTTAGATATGGAAATCGGCTCCATGTTTAATGTGGAGGACTTGATACCTTATTGTGAGCATATTGAGCCATCACCTGCTTTCAGCCACAGTTCCCTTACCACTCACATTGTTTCCCACTGGCAGCCTTACTTACCCCCAATTCTTTCTACTCCACCACCCCCTGTTTTGCTCCATGCACCCATACAGTGTGATGAGATTGAGGCTATGCTAGATGATTAGACAGTGGTCACACCGACTGGTGCTTATCAGAAATATCTTGTTCAGTGGAAAGGACGGTCGGCATCTGATTGTACTCGGATCACCAGCGAGCAATTTCAGTTGCTTGAGCCCAATTTGTTTGAGAGGTACAAGAGTCTTGATTCATCGGAGGCAATTTTTTTCAAGCCTGGGAGAGATGATGGAGACCCAAATGTGAAATGTTAACCACGAAGGAGTCGCAAACAACAAAAGCCAAACCGCCGTTGTTTAGATTAGTTTTCATTAGATGTTTAGTCCTTGTTTATTAGTTATTTAGTATTTATTTGTTGAGATTGAGAACATAGTTGCTAATAGGAAACTCTATGGGTGCGATTGCTAATAGGGAGCTCTATAGGTGTGATTGTTTCTTTTGTCATTTATATATAAATGAGGTGTAACCCTTCGTTTAGCGTTAACACAAATTTGAAGTAAAAAAAAACAGCCATAGCCATGGTTATGCGCAAGCCAAAAAGGCCCCTGGCGTGAAGCCCATCTCAACTCCCCTGGCGTGAAGCCCCAAAGCCCACTTTTCTCCTTCTTCTTTCTTCCTTTTCTTTCTTCTTCTTTCCCTGCGCCAACAAGCCCCCACCACAGCCGTTTTCTTTTCCTCTGCCCCTTTGTCTTGTATGCTTCTTCTCTTGTCCTCTTCTTCCCCCTTCTTTCTCTCCCTACAGCAGCAAGGCAACCAGGAGCCCCGCACTCCACAACCGACCTTCTACGTGTGCATTCTTTGACACCGCAGTCTGCATGCAACGTCACCTCTTTCGCAAACAAGTCATGTGAGGTTCGTCCACAGGTGTTTGGGTGTTCTTTTTCTGCTGTCAAAAATTTCTCATTGGCACCGGTAAATGACCATCAACACAGATTCAATCTCGCTTGTTAGTTCATAACTAATGTTTAAATATCCATTCCAACCCATGCTCATATATTGCACCATTCTTTGTTTTGGGTTGATTTGCTCACCTGAAGGAGGAAACATCAAATACCATTAGGGGTTTAAATCCACCAAAATCAGGGAGCCATTGAGTGTTAAAATTCCTGAAATTTACCTGAATTATGCTTTCAATTTTTCTTGCTTGCAGGTTAATTATTTCGGTTAAAAACATGTTAATTGGATTTCACTAGATCCTGCATCAGAATGGGATCCTTTTTGTACTTCATTGTCATCCAAATAGGGATTGGAACCACTGTCTTGTGGATATTAAACATTGCATTGAATTATAAACTTTTTGGGGGGAGGGGGTGGAGATATCATAAAAGAAATAAGGTCCTAGAATATCTGATAAGTAGAAAAGTTGATCTAGTGATTTTCAGAAAAGTAACGAGAGTCAAAGCTGCTTTCATGTTGGTCTAGAATCAGGATCCTTTTGTCTATCTATTTGATGCAGGATGCACCAGGAGTCCAGTAACAACTAGGGATGGTATTGAACGGTAATTTTCCCAACAATGATAGCAAAGCCTAAGATATGTTAGCAAACTGACAATTGTGATTAGTAATGGAACTCTAAGAGAAAGATGCAATGTGTTCTTGGAAATTTTATTTATTTTTGCTGGAGAATGTAGTCTTGTAGATAGCACACCTACAACTTAAGCAACATATAGAATAGGAGGAAGGTTGTTTGGCATACAACAAAGAGCCAATTTGCACTCTTGACTGGATTCTTCTTTTCAGTCACAATTTAACATATATTAGAAACATGAGCACATGCTGGATGTGCAATGAGAGCATTCTGCGAGCATGGAAATTGAAGTTGGAGGAGTTGCCGGTGGTCAAGTATGTCATTCATTGTTATAACATGTTTTGGATAACAAAACCATTCACATCCAATCTGGGAATAGATTATTAGTTTAACACTAAACTGACTATGAGATGGGTTCGAACTTGGAATTTGAAGAGGGAAGGCTCCATTAACGTCAAGAATGACAGGAAGGGATATTTTCAAATAGAGGATCCAAAAAAACCCTGAAATTTGGCCGTTCATGAATAGGGAAGCCTAATTTTTAACTACTTCGAAGTTATACATATCCATGGTTGGGTTAGGGTCAAAAACTATGATTTCCTATTTCCTGTTACTTAATAACAGAAAATATTTCTGTTAACAATATTTGAAGTCAAACTGTTGGATCATCAAGGATAATGATTTCTAATCATATGTGGGGACCACCCATGTGTTGTGTGACTTCGGCACCCTAAATTCTCATCGATGACATGGGAAGAGGTGTGATACGAGATGATGGTCTCAGCTAGACCCCACATTGGTCATGATCGCCAGGCCATCCGAATGTGGGTGCAATCACCTGATCCCCGAACCAGTATGCCTACGCAAAATCATATTGCGTGGAGTGGGAGACTTGAGAGGGCAATACACAACATGGAAAGAGGAGTGATGCTAGATGATGATCTCGGCTAGGCCCCACATTGGTCGTGATTGCCAGGCCACCCAATCATGGGTGCAACCCCAATCATTGAACCCCACTGGGCAGTATGCCTGGGCAAAATCGCCTTGTGCAGGGTGGTCCCACCCCGGATTGGATGGAAACCCCAGGCAGTGAAAACATGTGCATGTCATGATCTTATGAAAGAGTAGCTTACAAAAACCATGAATCAGACAAGCCCCCCCCCAACACACACACACACACACACAAAACCAAAAGGTTCTTGTCTATATAGAGAATACAGTAGATAACTTTCATATAATGATCAACAATGAGTGTGCCAATCTTTTATGATAGGAAGTCCAGAGAAAACAAAATTCTGTCACATTTTGCATGGTCAAATAAACCAGCCATTTACCTGAAAGGACAATGTCAAATAGTAGTTAGATCCAAGTGAAGGAAAAAAAATTACCATAGGAAACCCACGTGCAACTTTTGCCTGGAAGAAGGAATCGTGAGCTTCAGAGACATGTATGCTCAGCAAACGTGAAGTAGGGAAAACTCGTGTGCACACAGAACAGGAGGCAGTATGCCGAGCATGGTAGTGATCTTCAAAGTCATTCAATGATCTTAACTGAGCACCACAGCCAACAATTGGGCAAAACACAGCCCTACAAATATACATACATTTCAACATAATATATCTAGAAAACATGTATTTGCCAGAATTTTAACCAGAATCAAAAGTATCATATAGAATTATATACATAAAATGGTTTGAAGAATTACTAGATCAAAAACACATCCCACAACCAATGGATCAGGGAGAAAAGGGAACAAGATGGTGCATCTTGGATACTATAGCATTATCAGAAAAAGTGAATGAAGGTAAAATCCTTGCATAGAAAGTTAAAAGTACACAAAAGAATCATGAGAAGACAAGCCTGAAGCAGCACATACTGGCCTTCCACATCTTCCATGGAGTGTAGTTGATATTTTTCATCTTCTGTCAAATCTAATGCAACCTAAATGGGAGTTAACGGAATGCCCACGTCATTACCTAAATAAGCAGCAAAATATGAACCAAAATAGGAAAAAGTATTTAACTGTCTAAATTTCTCAGATTTTTTAAAAAGTTATTTGACGATAAATCTTCAATTATGACAGCATGGGGAGTTCAACAGTATCTGAAACAAGTAAGAATTGCCTTCTTTACATTACAAGAAAAATAACCAGATGTTGAAACCCAAAAATATTATTTAAGCTCTTTTGAAAAGAGTTCTTGAAATAAGGAAAATACAGCGGGTTGTCGTTAAACGGCCTTAAAATGACAAGAGTCCCCTTCGCCGTCAATCCTTCCGACAACCCGGCAAGATATATATATTGGGGATTTCTATTGTTTACGCGCATATACGTGCGTTGAAAGGTCTTGATAAAAATATTTTCCGGCCTATAAATTTGTGTGGGAATCATTCCGCAAAAAGACAATTATTTTTCCGGATGTCCGGATGGTCAACCTGGATGCACCGGGACCAAGAAGAAAGTACAGTCCACCACTCGGCCGTACTGAGGTGAAAAGTAAATTTTTTTAATCCCCGGGGATCCTTTTATAGCCATGGTGGGGACCAAACCCCCTCCACCCCTTTCTCTCTTTTGACCGCACGCGGAAGAAGGCTGGAAAGAGAGGGGGCCGCGGCTGCCGGAACCGGAGGAAGACCCCCTCCGGTCTTGTACCGGAGGGGGGGGTATTCCCGCGCCTGCCAGCCCCGGAGGGGCTCCGCTGCGGCCGGACCCGGAGGGAACCCCCTCCGGTCTTGTACCGGAGGGGGGGGGGGTGTTCCCGCACCTGCCAGCCCCGGAGGGGGGGGCCCCGCTGCGGCCGGACCCGGAGGGAACCCCCTCCGGTCTTGTACCGGAGGGGGGGGTGTGTGCCCGCGCCTGCCAGCCCCGGAGGGGGGGGGGCTCCGCTGCGGCCGGACCCGGAGGGAACCCCCTCCGGTCTTGTACCGGAGGGGGGGGTGCGGCCGGACCCGGAGGGAACCCCCTCCGGTCTTGTACCGGAGGGGGGGGTGTGTGCCCGCGCCTGCCAGCCCCGGAGGGGGGCTCCGCTGCGGCCGGACCCGGAGGGAACCCCCTCCGGTCTTGTACCGGAGGGGGGGTTGTTTTCCCGCGGCTGCGGACCCGGAGGGAACCCCCTCCGGTCTTGTACCGGAAGGGGGGGGGGTTTTCCCTGTTGCTACCCACCGGAGGGGGGGTTCCCGCGGCTGCAACCCACCGGAGGGGGTTCTCCCCTCGCCGTCCAATCAAAAGAAAAGGGGGAGAAGAAGAGTGTAAAAAAAAAACTGAAGCAAGGGAAGAGGAGAAGTTACCTTGGCCTTTGGTATTCCACCGGAGGAACTCCAAGAGATTTTTTACCACCCCCTCCGCCACTTGTGAAATCTACTATAAAAAGGAGGCTACTCCAAGGAGCAAAGGAGGAGAACACAACAACAAGAAGAGAAGACCGGGAGAGAAAAAGAGAGAAGAGAGTAAGACAAAGACTTGGAGAGCTTTTCTAAGGCCCAAGTCAAAAGAGAAAAGCAAGAGGAAGGGTGCGCCCCTTTCCTTCTTACTATGATACCATGGATTTTGTATTTGACATAAATACCCCTTCATATATAAATCATGTACATTTGGCATAAATACCCCTTCATATATAAAGGGGGCTTCATGATGTTATACTATGACAATAAAATAATTAAGTGAGCATGAAAACTATGGTTGTCATGGCCCTTGTCAAAATTATACAAAGGTCCCTCTTGGCGTAAAATTACACCATTGACCCGAAAGTTCTTAAAATTGTGCATGTATATACGGAATCAAATGGGAAAAGGATCTCCAACAATTATTCTTGTCATGGAGAAATCTCTTTTGGGCTATAATAATAAAAAATAAACATACAAAGCCTTGCAAATGGTATCCTCTAAAGCTCTTTAAATATAATCACGCTTATGTTCGTAAAAACAAATTGAAAGTCGCGGAATATAATTCATCGGGATCATAAAAAGTTACATGAAATTCGAAGCGACATATTCCCTTTCGAACATGAAAAGGCGAGGCCACATGAGAGAATAACAAAAAGGTCATAATCAAAAAATCCCGCTCCGAAGGAAACTAAAAGGGCCTTTCTTTTCGTCAAGGGTAGCAAAAGATCTTTAGCAGTTTAATCAAGGGTATTCGGACTCGTCCGATGTAAATTAACACCAACTTTGGTCGGTGGGGATAAGTCTTGTACCCGAATCCTAAATCGTCTGATAAATTTAAAAAAAGGCGCGGAATTCATATATATATGCCAAATATACGCATATCCATCCAGCGAAATCGGATGTTTCAAAAATATATAATTCCGCGTGTAAACAGATTGGCACGCCCGGTGGGACTTTTTCCCGCCTTTCATCTTTACTGCTAAAGCTTCTTATGCCCTTACAAAAAGACCTAATGCCACTATTTCTTCCATACAGGAGCGCGAGGAGCAAAGGGAGGATACGCCGCCGAGACGTAAAGGCGGATCTTCGACTTTCTGAAGCTCAATGGCCGCTGTCACTTATGGTCCCTTGGTCGTCGCCACCCATGCCAAGTATGGGTACCTCGCCACCCCAATTGTGTTTGGGGATTTTCCTGCTGTGGTTGGGTCCCCCTTCTTTTTGGGAGTGGTCCCGGCCGCTCAGGCTTGTCCGGTCATTTACACCGCAACAACCCCTATTGCCACTGGGGCTAGCAGCCCCCGACCAACTCAGGGCCGGGTCTTCTCGGTCCATGTCATTTCGGCCGACACTGTTCCCACCAAATGGGGGCAACGTCGTCGCCGCCTAAACAGGAAGCCGACTGCAGCTACTTCAAGGTCTGGTAAAACCATACTGATCGGCGACCTCCGCGTTCGTCTGGATGGCGGAGGGCCAATCACACCACGGGTCGATCACGTCCCGACCGTATCAACTTCCAACCGCTTCTCGCTTCTTCACAAGGTACGCGAGGATGCCACAGACTTCAAAAAGAAGCCTTCAAGTGGGGGTAAAGCAATTGAGCGACACCTCCAGAAAATGAAGCAAGTTTGGGTCACCAAGCAGGAGGCCCGTGCAATTAAACAAGCTAGGGCCGCCAGGCCTGGGCGAATGCAAGCTCAACCAACAACAACATCGTTAGATGTCAAAACCTCGCGTTCGCGGGGCCAAAAAAGGAAAGGGGGTTATCGCAAACCCAATGTTGCTCCCCAAGGCTCGGATTACATCCGAGTTCAGAAGACCCCCCGCGCTCAGGCACAGCCGACACGAGTCTCAGTCTTTGATAGACTGGCGGGAGATGTGCCACCACGACCTTCTGTCTTCGACAGGTTGGGGGCACCACCCCGCCCTACAGTTCAACCACCTAAAAGGCGTAGGGTGGTACAAATGTCAGAAGCAGGTGCCAACATGAAGATTTACACTTGCTATGCCTCAGGCAGAGAACCTGTGGAATCAACTGGCATCCCTGCCAACGTAAACGAACATGGTGGCCCAAATGATCCCAATTTGACCCTGGACGCGGTCTACCTTAACACTAGGAATGCCGCTAGAAGAAACTTCCAAGGCCCGTCTAGCGGTCAAGGGGGAACTTCTCCCCAAGGCCAACACCAGGTGCCCATTCAAAACCAATGGCAAAATCAAGGAGAGAATGTACCCCTAGAGGGAGCAGACCATGATGAGGTAGTGAGCATCCATGAAGGGGCGGTCCTCCCCGGCAGTGGTATGAACTTCAACCCAGCATTTGAGCCACCAACAAGGGCCGCTTTCCAAGCAATGCCCGACGATGTCAAGTTTGAAACAATGCAACGTTGGCACATAGAGATGACCAATCTTATGCTGGAAATGAAAAGGCAGATGAATATAAATGCTCAAAGGCCTCAAACACCGATGCCGAATCAAGAGCCTCGACGGGAACAACAGGCATACAATCCCGCTATTGCCAATCGACAGGGTGCTCACCCCCCCAACGTGCGCGGTGACACAGGGGATGAGCCACTCAGAGGGATCCCCCATGCTCAATCTTCTCAGGTCATGGGGGTAGAGGAGACCGTCGCCCAACGTCAGATGATAGAAAAGATGATCGAGGATAAGTTCGCCCAACGTGGCGAGGGTACTGCTACTGTCGACCTGTACAGTGTACCCTATCCTTTGCACCACCAATTCAAGAAACTCCCTCCGGATTGCCCGAAGGCGCCGAAATTGCAAAAGTTTAATGGGCAGGGATCGCCGCACGAGCACCTCGCCTATTATGTCACGGCCATGGGTGACCTCGCCATCGAGGAGTCTTATCTTCTCCGCTACTTTGCAACTTCCCTCACTGGGAGTGCCTTGCAATGGTACTCCAGATTGAAGCCCAACTCCGTCGCTGACTGGGCTGATTTACAAATGAAGTTCATTGATCGGTTCCAATTAGTTGAAAGGAAAGTGTCCCTCGCTGAGCTCTGCTCGCTCAAGCAAAAGAGGGGAGAAATGGCTCTCGACTTCATTAAACGTTGGAGGGACCTTAGCATGAGATGCGACAATCCCCCGGCGCAGGAAGATGCCATCACTATATGCCGAAGAGGACTTTCCCCCGAGGTCAGTGAGCGACTTCTGGGGGCAAATGTCAAAGGGTTTGACCAACTAAATTCGGCGGTCGCGGAGATCGAAATGTTCTTCGCTGAGAATCCCACCTTCATTCCTTCAAAGCATAAAACATCTAAAGAGCGACCCGCTGCGGGAAAAGAAGCAAATGCAGTGGATTTCTCCCCGACTGCTGAAGACGATCAAGCACTGCCGAGCGACTCCAGCAAGAGGTCTGAAAAAAGGGCACCGACCACAAAGTTGGCCGAGCGCATGAAGACTCCTTACTCTTTTAAGAAGGAGCACACCGGCAAACTCTTCAGCCTCTGTATGAAGAACAAATTGATAGTTTTGCCAGAACCAAAAAAGCCTGAGGAAGTTGGTAAAACAGAAGATCCCAATTACTGTTTGTACCATCGTTTATTGGGTCATACTATTGAAAATTGTTATGTTTTTAAAGATGAGCTGGAGAAGATGATACAAAATCAACTCATCACAATGAAAGGGACTCGGGTCGACCCTCCTCAACCCCACACCTGGGAACGAATGGTTCGGTCGGCTAATGTTATTAACCATCGGCCAACCCGGGAAATTTATCAAGTGGCAGCTTTTACATTTCCTGATCCGGGGGAAGAAGAAGCAGGTCCTAGTGGGACCAAGCCCACCATGTGGTACCCGGGCTGGAGGCCTTCTCATGCATGTTCCTTTCCTAAAGAAGACACTGAAAAAATATTTGAGGCCCTTCTAGACCAGGAATGCATTATGGTACATGACCCACCTCCCACTTATATTGAGGTCGAGAAGGCTCACCCAAGATATTGCAAGTTTCATGCCATAATATCGCACCCTACCAAAGAATGCGAAGAATTACAAGATTACATTGAGATCCTCATTCAGAGGGGAGAAGTTGATATTCAAGGAGAAAGTATGGTGAGAAAAAGGCTTCATGAGGCCGCCGAACGAATTATTGATGATATCAACAGCAGGAGGCACTCGCCCGGGCCGTGTGCCCAGCAAGACACGCACTTTTCAGTAAATGTCATACACAAGCTCCCGGGGAAGAGTCAGGCAAAGGACCCGGCAGATGGTCTGGGCACACACCCCCCTCCACAAGGTGCCACTCTGGGAGGGGGCTACTTCTTAATGTCCGAATGTCTCACCATTCGGAAGGCTGTCCGCAAACTCCGGCATGAAGTCAGGCGTCTACGACATAATCAAGAAGATCTGCTACACATAATGAGGCGCATGGATGATAGGCTGATGGCCCTGTCCCCAACACCCTCAACTGGAGAATCCGCCCGGGCTTCCTCGCATTCAGAAGCTACGGTGGAGCCCAGACGGCGACCAAGGACTGGAGGATGGCTATCCGAAGACACAATAGGCTCGCATGTTGCAAAGCCCCAAGAGAAGCTATATTCCTTTCCCCAGCACAGAACTCTAGAGATATTTAAGATCTGTCGGAAGGAGGGGCTAATACAGTGTCCTAAGCCGGACAGTGACTTGATGCCCGGTATGACGCATCGGCATGGCTACTGCTTATATCACCGTGCCATGGGACACGTCATTTATGATTGTCCTACCTTCAAAGACATAGCTGAGGATTTGATTACCCGGCAAATTATAAAGCTAAAGGAGGGCTCTCAAGTTCCCTCGACATCCTCTCCATGGGGACGGTCGCCGTTCTCAGTAAATGTTATTCATGCATCGACTTCTCACGGGAAATCAATGTCACAAGCAGCAGATACGGGGCTCGACCCAGATAGTTCCTCAGAAAGGAGTCTTGAGTGGCGACCCTGGCAGGACCTGGAATCCTTGCCTCTCCCGAAAGAAGAAACTAAAAAGTTGCTGGACATTTTATTTCGTGGAAAGGAGGTTCTAGTGCGTGATTCACCGCACCCTGACTCTTCTCATTGGGAGCAGGACCTGCTTGTCTCAGACAAGAAAAATAATGGCCGAGATGTTCATCCTAAAGGTCGAGCCCTCTCTGGGCACCGGGCCACAGGCCCATCTAAAAATAGCACTCAGGGGAATGTTATGAGCCAGGACTACCCCCGAAGGGTCGACCCATGTACTTCCCCCAAAGGGACTATCGTCTCTCCTAGTAGAAATGAAGCATTGGTCGGAAGGCAAACCTCTGGGCCGACCTTGAGGACTGAACAATATAGAACACCAGCTACCGGGGCGAAAAAGGCCAACCCCCACCCCAGGGGCTCTAATTTCGGCCCTAAGGTCATGACCCAACCCCCACTCGCAGCAGTTATGGGTGGGCTGTGTCAGTCCTCACCTCAGCTAAATCAGAAGGGCAAGACACTAAAGGCTGTTGACAGGATGAGACCAGAACAGTCGTACCTCGCCCAGCAACTGGAATTCATGACGAAGCCTAAGCAAGCATGCCAAAACACTTCCCAATCACCAAATGCTGCCCTAGCAGTTGAAAGAAGACCAGATAACAAGGCGGAGTTACAGACTCACGAAGTGGGCCCCCAGCCTCATAGTCAACAAGTCATTGGAAGGCATGACCCCCTTCATGATTTCGGCTCCTTTGTGGCCGGATTTCAAGAGTTGCCTCCTGAAGTTGTGCAGAAAGCAATCAACGCCACCTTTCGGATTCATGAGTCAGAGGGCGACTGGGTTACCGTAAGCCCAAGGAAGAATTCCCCGTTAAAGTCATTCAAGCAGAAGGTCTACGCCGAGAGTTCAAAAACCAAGGCTGCCCCCCAGGCATCTACAAGAAAAGCGGCCCTGTCCCAAGAGGCATTGGCGCGAGCAAAGAAACAGGAAAAGAACAGGAGGAAGAACTCGAAAAGAAGGTTGAAGAAGCAAGCCGAGCAGGCGACAGCCATGGAAGCACCCAAGGGGTTAAGTCCTTTACAGAAGTTACAAAAGTTGATTGAGGAATTGGAAGAGTATGTACCTTCTCTTCCAACTGGGCCCGTCCCACTAGAGAAGTACATCCCATGGGAGGAATTGGAGCGCAAAACTCGGCTCAAGAGCTGGCTCCAACAAATGCTCAAGCGAGCCAAGGAAGGCGAGGAGCTCTTTATTCCAGAGGAACTCTCTGTCTTTTACAAAGATGAAGAACTCACTGTAGAGAAGCTAGAAGAAATGCTAAAAAGCTTCTCATGTCATATGGTGTCAATTCCCCCACCAGAAAATTTGGGGGGGACTATTACTACCCCTGCCTCGGGGGACAAGATTACTATGGCCACCTATCGCCGTCGCAATGCAGAAATCCGGAACCGCGGTCGTGGCCGAGGCCGCGGGCGGGGCAGACAGTCCATATCCTCCAATGGGCACACTTCCCAGCCAACTACCTCCCAAAGAGTGATCATCTTTCGAGGAGAAGAACCCAATGAGCCCCCTGATGTACAAGTACGGGCTGAAACTTTCATCTTCGACCCCTCAGACGAGGATGAGGGGCCCGTCGAGTCGATCTCTCAGGAGGGAGTAGGTGCTATTCCATTCGATCCAACGGATGAAGAGACTGATCCCGTTGGTTCCCTCTCCCAAGAGCAGCCTGCTGATCCAGCCCAAGCATGCCCTTCAGGCAAGGACAATGAAGAGCTTCCAGTTCCGGAAGAGGAATCTTTAGCCCCGCTGTTCCAAGAAGAAACAAATGACCAGGGAAAGTTGGAGCCGGCCCAGAAGCCCCCTTATCAGCCTAAGTCTCTGGTGGAGATGATCCCTCCACTAGATCAAGCCCGGGCTCGGGCTGATCGTAAGATCATTCAACACATGAAGCGAATGCCAACTATGGTTAGCATATGGGAGGCCATTGCCTGGAGTAAAGAGTTGAGGGAGGCTCTCATTAAAGTTCTCCAAGAGCCGGAGGTCTATGAGGCTCATGCAGCCGAAATTCAAACACAAGCACATGAGGCTTTGGCCGCAACAGTTTCCTTCTCTGACAAGGACATGTTACTGTCCTCCCCATGTCATAATCGTCCATTGTATATGCAAGGAAAAATCAATGGGCGTGAGTTGAACCGGATCCTTGTCGACCCTGGCGCTTCTGTCAACATAATGCCTCTCAAGACTTTCAAGTCAATGTTTCTTATGCCTTATTTACAGAGAGTGTATGATGTAAAAATCTCGGGATTCAATCAAAACTCCGAAGATGCACTGGGGAAAGTGGACGTGGAAGTAACAATGGACATGTTTGTCACCAAAGCTACTTTTTACATTATTAATGCTGATACCTCATATAAAGCCTTGCTTGGCAGGCCATGGCTTCATGAAAACTGGGTCGTCCCTTCGACTCTACATCAGTGTATCAAATATGCAAGGGGCGGAGAACAACACACGGTTTTTGCCGACAGCTCTCCTTTCCGACCAAATGAATGTAACATAACTGATGCCCAGTTATATTTTGGGGAACCGACTGTCGAGCCCCCAGTTGACGTCAAAGGCAAGGGAAAACAAAAGGTGTTTGAGGAAGATGATGAGGAAGAAGAACTTTTTGTCATAAATGAAGAACTCGCCAAGATACATCGGCTGAGCTTGCAAGCCGACGTCCCCACCGCCAAGCCAACTCAACCTGAGCGGCGGGAGATCAATTTCGAGGCCAACCTCATTAACCAAACAATAGACAAGAGCATCATGTTGCCCTCTGTTTGCATGCAATTGGTTGCTCCAAGAGAAGAATATGGAGTGGAGGCTTTAAAGACATTCATTGTTACATATCAAAGAAAAGGCAAAAAGGGAAATAAGGAGCGTTGCAAACCCATTATCTTTTATAAGGGAGATATGGCGCCTCAGGCCCCCACAGATGACGATTTCGGCTGGAGCAAACCGCCTGAAAACACTCTGGAGCCTATCCAAGAAATGCCTGATATGCCCAGATACATTAAAGAAATGTGTCATAAGCAAAAGATTCCACAAATGCAGAAAGCCTCCTGCAGAAGTTACTTTCAACAGCTGTGGTGCCCTCCGCAAGTCAGGGGGCAACCCCCCTTCTCCAAGAACGACCGAAGAGGCCTGGGCTATGACCCCGAGCCAGACTTTCAAGTCTTTCATGCTGTAAATACAATAGGGGCGCCACTCGCTTCTGACAAGTTCAACTCCATTCAAGGGGATCTCCCCTGTGTAGTAGAGAAGCAGGGAGACCCTAGACCAAAAGTTCCAGAGGTCGATGGCTTGAATAATGGCCCTGGACATGAGGAGGAGGTCATTGTCTTACGACCCGCCTGTCAATTGCCCGGGGAAGCTAGACTCGAAGCCCTGAATCGGTTAGCCGGGCTAGACACCACAGAAGCAGAACGCCTCATAATGAATGACACTAATATTCCTGTCACTAAACAGAAAGGGGACCCTACTGATGCAATTAAGTTGCTGAGACAGGAGAACCAGGCATTAAAAGCTTTTGTACAAGAGCTGCTACGAGAACGTGATGTTCTACTTAGACACCTCACTTCTCCTTCAAAAACCCATACTTATTCCCAGCGCCCAATAAACGAGACCCAGTCTCGGGGAACCAGAGTAAACCAACCACCTGCGGAATCCAAAGGCACAATGCCAGTGATGAGTTTGGCACAGCGAATGGAAACTCCATACTCATTTCTCAAGACTCATACTGAATCGTTGTTTAATTCTTGCCGGGCTCGGGATCTTATCCAGCTCCCTCCAGTTCGCAGGTCATCTAGAGTCAGTGAAGCCAAGAGCTCCAGCTTCTGTCGATTCCATCGAATGGCAGGACATGATACAGAAGACTGTTATGTCCTCAAGGATCAACTTGAGGATTTAATACAACGGGGAGTTATCCAGATAAAACAGCATCAGGTCTATCCCCCACAGCCACATTCATGGGATCAGTCTAGGCCTTCCAACAAAAATGTCCTCATTGAAGCTGCATCTACACTGCCCAAATTTATTGCAAGTGAAGTAGGGAGCAAGCCTCCGTGTGGGGAGCCCAGCCTCAAGATTCACTATTCCGTTAACACTATAGGGTTATCACCCTCTCCCGGTAGCTCAGACTCTGGTGAGGGGCCTAGTGATTCTACAAAAGGGCAACCAAAAGAAATAGCCCTCGAAGACCAGAATGAACAGCTTCAGTCGGCCGTCATCAACAACTTAGACTACTGTGACCTCCACATAGTCAATGTTGACGACGACGAGGATTTCATCAATCTGCAGCCAGCACCGCAAGAACTCGAAGATGGCGGACAAGCAACAATTGATGAATTGATTGAGCTCAATCTCGGGGACGCAAATGAACCTCGACCCATTTTTGTTAGTGCTCTCCTTATTGAGCAGGAAAGACAAGCTTACAAACAACTCCTATTGGAGTATAAAGATTGTTTTGCCTGGACTTACAAAGAGATGCCCGGGCTGGAGCCCTCGGTGGCTGAACATGAATTGGCGATACTCCCTACGGTTAAGCCTGTCAAGCAAGCTCAGAGACGCATGCGTCACGAGCTGGAACTTAAAGTAAATACTGAAGTTGACAAGCTTCTGGAAGTAGATTTCATAGAACCATGCCTTTATCCAGTATGGCTCGCCAATATAGTCCCAGTCAAAAAGAAAAATGGTCAAGTCCGAGTTTGTATTGACTTCAGAGACTTGAATAAAGCCTGCCCAAAGGACGATTTTCCAGTTCCAATTACAGAAACTATGGTTGACATGACTACAGGATATGAAGTTCTGTCCTTTATGGACGGGTCCTCGGGCTACAATCAAATACGTATGGCGGTTAAAGATAAAGGTCATACGGCATTCCGATCCCCAAAAGGAATTTTCAACTACAAAAGAATGCCCTTCGGGCTGAAGAATGCAGGGGCCACCTATCAAAGGGCTATGACGAAGATTTTTGATGAAATGCTACACGACCTGGTCGAGTGCTATGTTGACGACCTCGTTGTAAAAACCAGTAAGCGCGAAGGTCACTTAGATGATTTGCGCCGAGTTTTCGACAGGCTCCGCCAGTATAAACTCAAGATGAATCCCATGAAATGTGCATTCGGGGTTTCAAGTGGCAAGTTCCTCGGCTTTGTTGTCAGGTACCGGGGGATAGAAATCGATCCTGATAAAATCAAAGCTATTCGGGAACTGCCCCCACCTAAGAATATTAAAGAACTCCGGTCACTTCAGGGAAGGTTAGCCTATATCAGGCGTTTTATATCCAATCTCTCTGGGAGGTGTGCGCCATTTGGCAAATTGATGAAAAAGGGTGCCCCGTTTATATGGGATCAGGAATGTCGGCAAGCATTGGAAAAGATCAAAGAATACCTCCTTACTCCCCCAGTGCTCGGAGCACCGGTCAAGGGAAGGCCTCTCATCCTTTATATTGCTGCCATGGATGCCTCATTGGGAGCATTGCTCGCACAATTAAATGAAGAAGGCAAAGAACAACCATTGTATTACTTGAGCAGAAAACTGGTCGGCCCCGAACATCGTTATTCTCCAATGGAGAAAGTTTGTCTGGCACTGGTGTTTGCCGTTAAAAAGTCGAGGCATTACCTCTTGTCCCATCAAGTGGAATTAATTTCAAAGCAGGACCCGCTCAAGTTCCTTCTTAAGCAGCCGGTGCTGTCAGGACGACTGGGAAAATGGGCATTACTCCTTATGGAGTTCGACATAACTTTTGTTCCCCAGAAAGCAATCAAAGGACAAGGAATGGCAGAGTTCTTGGCGGCACATCCTGTTCCGGCTGATTCTCCACTTAACACTGAACTGCCCGATGAAGAGACACTTCCATCCCAATCGGGAGTAGAAGAACAGACCGAGGGCAATTCAATGCAAAAAATGGAGCAATCTCTGGTCATCGACATGCCGTACTGGGAACTCTACTTTGATGGTGCCTCCCGGACAATTAAGAAGACTGACGGGGTAACTACCCTCGCTTCAGGAGCTGGCATTGTCTTAGTCACTCCTCAAGGAGGGATTCTTCCTAATTCATGTGCCCTCATGAAACCTTTGACAAATAATGAAGCAGAATATGAGGCGCTAATCATAGGGCTTCAGCTTGCTTTAGAAATGGAAGTCAAATGCATTAAAGCCTATGGCGACTCACAGCTCGTCATACGACAAGTATTGGGTGACTATGAAGTCCGGAAGAGAGAGCTACTACCTTACCATGATATGGTAATGAGGTTGAAAGAAAAATTCTACTTGTTTGAGATACAACATATTCCCAGAGGGAGAAATTCACAGGCCGACGCCCTGGCAAAATTAGCGTCAGCCATAAAACTCCCACCTGAAGGCGAAATGGACATAACTGTCAGACATCGAAAACTGATGCCAAGTGTCCTCGATCAAGACATTAATTCCTCCACCCCGGAGATACATGTGATTGAGGACAATGACCCTGTTCAAGAAGAAGAACTGGACTGGCGTCAACCGATTGTCGACATAAAGCGTGGTCGCCTCCCAGCAAATCGGGCTCAGAGGGTTCAACTGTTGCGAAGAGCGGCATCCTATCAATTGATAGGCGACCAACTTTATAGGCTTGTCCATGAAAAAGACAAGTCTGTCCTCCTCCGCTGCCTTTCGTCCAAAGAGGCCAAAATGATAATGCGTGAGGTCCATTCAGGGCTCTGCGGCGCCCATCAAGCTGGAGATAAGATGAAGATCAATATAAAATTGAAAGGCTTTTACTGGCCCACAATGTACGCGGATTGTAGTCGCTACGCCCGTACATGTCACCAATGCCAGGCCTTTGGTCCTGTACCTAGAAGGCCTCCTAACATGCTACATCCCACAGCCCCTACTTGGCCCTTTGCTGAATGGGGAATGGACATTGTGGGACCCTTCCCACCATCCACAAAAGGTCACAAGTACATTCTGGCAGCGACAGACTACTTTTCTCGGTGGGCTGAGGCCGTACCCTTGCGAGAAGTTACAGGGGAAGCTGTCGCTCAATTCGTCAAGCACCATATTATATACCGATTCGGCACTCCCTGTCGGGTCATGTCAGACAATGGTACGCCATTCAAAAACAAAACCATTTACCAATTGGCGGCAAAATTCCACATTGATTGGAGAGCCTCCACAGTCTACAACCCTCAAGCAAATGGTTTGGCCGAAGCCTTTAACAAGACCCTGTGCAAATTGTTAGCTAAAATTGTTGGCAGCCGCAGGAGAGACTGGGGCGAGAAGATACATGAAGCCCTCTGGGCATACCGAACAGTTTATAAAACCCCCACCGGTTGTTCTCCATTCTCTCTCGTATACGGGGCAGAAGCCGTTGTGCCGGTTGAAGTTGAGATGTCGTCCTATCGGATAGCCCTACATAATGGGCTCCAAACCCAAGAACAAGATGAAATACAAAGAAGACTTGAAGAACTCTCTGACTTAGAAGGCAAGAGATTAGGGGCTTACAAACACTTGCAGGCCTACCAGGCTCGAATGGCCCGGGCTTATGATAAGCTTGTGAAGCAGAGGGCGTTCAAGAAGGGGGACCTTGTTATGATCAAAGAAAGGGAGGTCATGGCTGGAAGATCCAGCGGCAAATTACAACCAAATTGGCGAGGGCCATATATCGTTTCCAAAGTCTATGAGGGAGGCGCTTATAAGGTCGTCGACCATAAAGGGGAGAGCCCCTTTCCACCATTAAATGGAAAACACTTGAAATTATACTACGCTCCCGAACATGAATTTCGGAAACAAATTGTACAAGATTTGCCCACCTCCGCAGGAGAGTAAGAAAGGATGAGGAAGCTTCCTCCAGGAAAAAATTCAAAAGGTCACAGGTGTTTTGAACAATTCTTGTTCACGTCCCACCATGCAAATTCGGCTTTCCAATTTCATTGGTCAGCCACCCAAAATTCCAAATTCTAAATTCGGCTTTCCAATATCATTGGTCAGCCACTCAAAATTCCAAATTCTAAATTCGGCTTTCCAATATCATTGGTCAGCCACTCAAAATTCCAAATTCTAAATTCGGCTTTCCAATATCATTGGTCAGCCACTCAAAATTCCAAATTCCAAATTCGGCTTTCCAATATCATTGGTCAGCCACTCAAAATTCCAAATTCCAAATTCGGCTTTCCAATATCATTGGTCAGCCACTCAAAATTCCAAATTGCAAATTCGGCTTTCCAATTTCATTGGTCAGCCACCCAAAATTCCAAATTCCAAATTCGGCTTTCCAATATCATTGGTCAGCCACTCAAAATTCCAAATTCCAAATTCGGCTTTCCAATATCATTGGTCAGCCACTCAAATTCCAAATTGCAAATTCGGCTTTCCAATTTCATTGGTCAGCCACCCAAAATTCCAAATTCCAAATTCGGCTTTCCAACATCATTGGTCAGCCACTCAAAATTCCAAATTCCAAATTTGGCTTTCCAATATCATTGGTCAGCCACCCAAAATTCCAAATTCCAAATTTGGCTTTCCAATATCATTGGTCAGCCACCCAAAATTCCAAATCCCAAGTTCGGTTTTCCAATTTCATTGGTCAGCCACCCTAAATCCCAAATTCCAAATTTGGCTTTCCAATTCCATTGGTTGGCCGCCCCAAATCCCAAACTCCAAGTTCGGCTTTACAATTTCATTGTTCAGCCTCCTCGAATCCCAAAATCCAAGCTTTGACCGACCAATCTCTTGGCCATTCCTTTAAATGCTAAAACCCCAATTGGCTTTCAAATTTCCGTGGCCACCTTTAAAGTCTGAGCTCTTCAGACTTTCAATTTCCTTATTTAAAAAAAAAAAGAGAAAAAAAAAGGGGGGCTTAAAATAGAGGTGCCCTGACGGACTTGAGTAGTCGGATCTCTGGCTGCTCAAGGGCAAAAAGGTCAAAACCCGGCTGAGATGAAAACCCGAAAGGGCGTCTCGGGCAAAAATGGGTAACCCCTCAGTGTGAAAACCCGCAAGGGCGCGCTGGAAAAAGTTAAAGGGGGCTGGTCATGGTGAAAACCCGAAAGGGCGCTATGACTAGTAAAAAAAAAAAAGAAGAAAAAAGAAAAAGAGAAAAGAAAGAGAAGAGAAAGAAAAAAGGGGGTATGATGATAATGCCTCATTGAAGTCTTTTTGAGCCTGAAGTCATGTTTTTATTCATTTGCAAAATTGAAGTCCGAGACAAACCCTCGGAGCAACTACATAGGCAAAAGATCTAAAAAAGAAAAAAGAGTCAGAAGAAATGCAATGGGAAAGGTAATCTCAAACACTAGGGGGTCGTCTTTTCAGTAAATCCCCAATGGCGTTCTGCTTCGCCGCAATTGCTTCCTGCATAGCTTGGCATTCAGACACAAGGGAGTCCTCCTCAGCCTGCAGCTCTCGAGCCATTTCAGAATTCGATTCTGCTGCCGCCTCTAGCTCTTCAATCCGTTGTAAAATGCTGCTCACTGTCTCCCGAAGAGAGGAAGCCTGACTTTTGTCCTCAGCAACCGCTGCCACAAGAGTAGTTCGACGCTCCCGGATATGTTCAGCTTGGGAATGCAACCTTTCCATCTCGCCGGACATAGTGCAAGCTTCAGCTTCTAACTCTTGTATTTTAAGCCTATAAGTCTCCCACAACGAGGCTGTGTGCAGGCGCTGAAATTCTGCCCAAACATCATCCACTGCCGCCATCCAGGGCTCTCTGGGCAATCCCAATGTATGATAGCCCCGTGTGCCGGTCCGAAGAGTGTCCCGCACAGTCTCTATGGGAGGAAGGCTCCCCCCTTGAAATAAGGCTCGTGCTCCACTCATCAGTGTCACCACCATCATTTCGGCCCCCACAAAAGCTTTAGGCTGAGGACCATCAGGCCAATCAATCTCATGAGGTGGAAAGTCAAGTCCCAACAGCAAGTCTCCTCCATTGCTCCCGGGGAGAGGAGGAGCGTCTCCCTCTGGGGCTGCAACCAAAAAAAGGGGAGGTGGCACATGAGTCACAATTTTATTCACAACAGAGGTGTTGGTAAGTCCTTTTCTAGAAGTCAAAAGTATCTTAGCCTCACCTCGTGAAAGGAAAACCTCTGTCGTTTGGTCTGCCGGGATGTGAGCAACCTCGTCCCTTCCTATAACGCCTCCATCAAGGGTTGAATTGGTCTGCGGATCCCTTGTTTCAAGCCTATCGATATCTGAAGCAAACACAAAGTTATGATCAGGCAAATATATGTAAATGCCTTAACATGCATCAATGTGAAAAGGGCGCATGCAAAAGAGGGTGGGCCTCTTTGATTCTGAACTAGTTCATCATTCTTACCCGCATCAGGCGGATAAGAGGCAGACTCCTCCACCACTGGGGCACCGCGAGACACATGTACATCGACAAGTTTCTCTAAAAAAGAAGAGAGAGAAAAAAGAAAGAAGAAATTATGAAAGTCAGCCCAGTCCAATAGAAACCACTAAAAGAACAAGCAGAAAAATGTAAAGAGCATGATGACCTTGTAACCCAACGTCCTCCTCCCCATCAGAAAGCGGCATAGTAGATCCTGAAGCTGAAGGAGAGGCGGTCATGCTTCTTTCAAAACCCCTCCCCTCGGGGGATAGGACTGGGGTCTCTTCCAAAGGGCCACCACCTCTCATCTCGAGGCTTTGATTTTCATCAGCCCCGACACCGGTCTGGAAGGCGCCTTCAATTGGACCCGAGGGAGAGGAATGTTCTTTATTTTTCTCCAAAGTATCCAGACAGCTTGAGGACAAGGGATCATTAACTACATAAAGCAAGAAAGTGATGAGATTCATGCAATCATCTTAGCAGGGCAAAATGACTCGGTGGGCTAAAACTAGAAGTACATACCAACAGCATGGATAGTCACATCCAATTCTCCGGCCTCAGGGATTGGAGTCTTTTCCCTGCGTATTTCGGCTAACAGCTCTTGAGAATATTGGGTCACCAGGCCCCGATCAGTGGTCAGGCTTATAGAAAACTCTGGCAGATCTGCATTCAGGCTGGAATCCAAGAGGGCAGTAAATTCTTGCATAGAGATCACTGAATTCTCAGCTGAGAAACCTGAAATGATCACTGCTAAGTGAAAGTTCTCCCTGTAATAAAGGGATCAGATATGGAAATTAAGAAGATTTTACTAAAAAAGGCTGGACCTGTGCTTGATCCTGGCTCCAGTACGGGAGGAATATTGGCGCATCCTCCCTCAAAATTTTCCTCTAAAAAAAAAAAAGAGAAGAAGGGGAGAACATCTTTAGCAAGGGAATAAGATTATGGCTTTATTACTCATCATAGTGGGGAGAAGCACCCTACCTATGGGTATGCGGTCGTCGAGCCCTCCGTGGGAGAAAGGGGGTGAGGCGCCCGATACGGGGTTGTAATCATCATCCTGGAGCTCTCCATCTTCCCCGGTATCCTCTAGCGCTGGCGAAAGAAGAATATTTGTAGCCGGAACACCACTCTCCTCCCTGGCACCTGAGGGGCCTGGAATAAAAAAAAAAAAGAAGAGGGGAAAGACATAGATATAAGTGACACATCTCTAAGGAGAGAACGAGAAACAAAGAAGGGATGTTACCCGGCCTCTCCTCTGAAGCTCCTCCTTTAGAGCGGGCACGGCGAACACGAATGGGGCCGCCCTCATCTTCACTAGGACGGGCCCGCTTCTGGGGATTTAAAGATTTCTTCCCTTTATGTGGCATATCTCTGGCAGCTATATAGCTCTCTGTGAAACAAAAAAAGGGGAAGAAGCACGTAAGAGGGAGGTAAATACCAGCGCACAGATAAGTAAAAAGTGAAAATGATTGAACCACACACCTTTCGGGGCTGGAGAAAAGGAAGGCTGCAGCACCACCTGCTCAGGACGTAAACCCACCACCTTCCCAGCCTTGGAGACGCCTTCCCAAAGATCACCGAGCGTGATGCCATTTTCAACAAGGGTGGCGTACTCAAAGGGCCCGATCCGAATGATGGACCCGATCAGGTGTCGCTCCCACTTCGGCCACAAGTCATTGGTAAAGCCTTCAGGATGAAGAGGAGTATCCATTGGTGCAGCCTGAGGATAACCACAATCCGACAAGAAGTGTGTCCACCAAAAATACACTCGCTGATCCGCCGAGGCCTCACCTTGCCCCGAAGTAGTAACTGGCGGGCGCTTCAAGGGTTTAATTGCACCCGCATATGGCCGACGGTCTATGGTAATGGCCCCATTCTTAGCCTCCCACTGCAGACGAAAATCTTTCACCGCCTTTGCAATTTTTAAAATTGGGTATGAAGCACTGAATTTTCCACAAACAATGGCGGTAGGTCGGTACTGCCCAGTCGAGCCTCTTCAGCTTCCCTTATCTTTTGTGGGAGTTGTCGGAAAACATTGCTGTACTTAAACCACCAGCGCGCATAATAGATGTCAACCCGACCAACTCGCCTTGCCTCTGGGAGAGGACACTGCTCAGCAGCACCATCTCGAAAAAAATAATCCCACCAACTCCCAGCAACAAGGTGGGTGTCATGGCCCCTGCAGAGCCTGCAATCTATGCCAAAATCTGCATTTGGAGGCACTGACTGGTCATAGCCAAAATTCCGTGAAAAACGGTAAGGGAAGTATGGCTCTAGAATAGTAGTGCTGCCCTTCCTGAACACAAGTATGCTTGGCCTAATACAATACATCCAGTTTTCATAAAAAGTCGAGCTCGTAGACTGATGATAAGAAAGGCCGTAAGATACCTTGTCCTGACCTTCAACAGCAAATGGTCGGAAGTCATAAGAGCCACAGGCAAACGGAAGACCCTCATTCCCCTGCATAGGCACAAAGGAAAGCATCCTCCGTGCTGCTAATAAATGCTCATGCTGATGTTGATCCGGCCGGTTTCGGAAAAGAAATATCAATGGCGCCACGAGGTTTTCAATTGGCACACTCTGACATAATGAGGGTAGCAAAAGTCCGGCCCATGCACTCAAATAATGTGTGGCCATGTAAACGCTTCTGTCCCTGGGAGAGCTATGTGCTGTCAAGTTCCCCAATCCATGGTAAATATTGGCTAAAGCAGCAGGGGCAATGGCCAATTTATGACCATCTGCAAGCAGACATGCCGGGTAAATAATTTCAGGCCGTATCAGGCCCTCCTCGCCATATGGCATAACAAAAGTAGCCAACCAGTAAACAAGATAGGCAGCAAGATAAGTTCGATCCGGCAGCTGTCGGGGATTCCACCCCTCGTTTTCAGGTGCAAGTAAATAGCGTCTATTTTCCTGTGAAGGCAGAATCAACTCATGGTATTCACTTAGAGACCTGTCATCCTCGGCAAATCGCTCATGAAAACAGAATGGTCCATTATAAAAAAATTGAACCCAAGCATTCAAACTAACCCGCACGGCGCCGGCAGAAGCTAAAGGTGCCTTCTTCTTACCAAAACGGGCTAGATCCCGCCAAACTTTCATCAAGTACCTGAAGCTCAAAGGAAGGCCATATTCACCTGAACCTGTGGAGTAGTTCCTGTGGAGGTCATCAAGGCACACCTCCTCATAAGGTCGTCCCGAAATGGGAAGCCCCGAAATTCTGTAAAAGCTCCATAAATCCAGGGCGGTTTCACCCTCTGCTGTAGCAAACGTGTTAAATCGACGGTTGAATCTCTCCGCCAATGCCTGTAGAAGCCCACTGTAGCAAGGATAGCGGTATAAAGCGGCAGTCACAGCATGACGAATGCCTACAAGCTCCAGTAGCCGACTGTAATGATGAAGGACGCCCATGAGCCATTCTGTGGCCCCCAAATGAAATTTGTGGGAAGGAATAACTGCCCATTTACCATACCAACTGGGCACAGAACCACACATGATTTTGTCCAGAAGACAAAGTTTATCATACCCCTCTGAGGCAAATCGGGTGCCGGATGGAGACAAGAAGAGACCTGAACAAGAATCTGATATTGCCCGGTGTTTTCCACCCAAATCCCAAGCAGCAGCTGAGAAGGTCCGGTCCTGAACTGGACATCCAGTCTCGGAACTAAAAAAGCCTAGCTGAGTAACGGCAGGAAACTGAACCCGGCAAACAAGGCCCATCGGGAAACTGGGAAAAGAAGCTCCACAACAGCCAAGCAAGCTATCACGACCCACAAGAATGGCTCTTTCGAGCTGAACGCGCTCTGCAGTCAAGGAACTATCGCCATCATCCATCCCCTCAGGAATGAAGTTTTGGATAAAGGGAAATAAAAACTCATCCAAAGGGTAGTGCCTCGGGTAACCCTTGGGACGCTCATATCTGTAACGGACACAGCCGCCATGTCTGGAAATCAAAGATAAATCAACCATGCCATCGCCTGGATCTCCCTCGGGTAAAGGGCTCGGAGCAACGATGCTCAGCCCCCTGTCAAGTGAAAAAAGGGTATCTGCTGTAACCCGTGGCAACCCCAAAGGCGACATCAATCTCGAGGAAGCAATAGGGGCAGCACGCCCATCCTGACTCCGAGACCCGCGAACTTGGCCTCTCCTAGATCGAGGCATGTTGAATAGCCTGCAAAAGAAAAGAACCAAAAAGAAAAGAAGAAGAAGATAGCACGATGTTAGTTTGATATGGAAATATCAAATGGAAGTGCAGAAAAAAAGAAGAGAGAGAAAAAAAACAATATCATAATGTCAGTTTGCTATAGGCAATATCAAATGGAAGTATGAACGAAAAAAAAAAGAGAGAAGAGAAAAGAAAACAAAAAGAGAGGGAAACAAAGAAGAAAAGAAGAAAGAGGAGACGGCACGGGTCGCCCGCCTCTGCCTCCGGCCTCGACGGACCACCCGTGGGGGGCATTTGTTGAAACCCAAAAATATTATTTAAGTTCTTTTGAAAAGAGTTCTTGAAATAAGGAAAATACAGCGGGTTGTCGTTAAACGGCCTTAAAATGACAAGAGTCCCCTTCGCCGTCAATCCTTCCGACAACCCGGCAAGATATATATATTGGGGATTTCTATTGTTTACGCGCATATACGTGCGTTGAAAGGTCTTGATAAAAATATTTTCCGGCCTATAAATTTGTGTGGGAATCATTCCGCAAAAAGACAATTATTTTTCCGGATGTCCGGATGGTCAACCTGGATGCACCGGGACCAAGAAGAAAGTACAGTCCACCACTCGGCCGTACTGAGGTGAAAAGTAAATTTTTTTAATCCCCGGGGATCCTTTTATAGCCATGGTGGGGACCAAACCCCCTCCACCCCTTTCTCTCTTTTGACCGCACGCGGAAGAAGGCTGGAAAGAGAGGGGGCCGCGGCTGCCGGAACCGGAGGAAGACCCCCTCCGGTCTTGTACCGGAGGGGGGGGTATTCCCGCGCCTGCCAGCCCCGGAGGGGGCTCCGCTGCGGCCGGACCCGGAGGGAACCCCCTCCGGTCTTGTACCGGAGGGGGGGGGGGGTGTTCCCGCACCTGCCAGCCCCGGAGGGGGGGGCCCCGCTGCGGCCGGACCCGGAGGGAACCCCCTCCGGTCTTGTACCGGAGGGGGGGGTGTGTGCCCGCGCCTGCCAGCCCCGGAGGGGGGGGGGCTCCGCTGCGGCCGGACCCGGAGGGAACCCCCTCCGGTCTTGTACCGGAGGGGGGGGTGCGGCCGGACCCGGAGGGAACCCCCTCCGGTCTTGTACCGGAGGGGGGGGTGTGTGCCCGCGCCTGCCAGCCCCGGAGGGGGGCTCCGCTGCGGCCGGACCCGGAGGGAACCCCCTCCGGTCTTGTACCGGAGGGGGGGTTGTTTTCCCGCGGCTGCGGACCCGGAGGGAACCCCCTCCGGTCTTGTACCGGAAGGGGGGGGGGTTTTCCCTGTTGCTACCCACCGGAGGGGGGGTTCCCGCGGCTGCAACCCACCGGAGGGGGTTCTCCCCTCGCCGTCCAATCAAAAGAAAAGGGGGAGAAGAAGAGTGTAAAAAAAAAACTGAAGCAAGGGAAGAGGAGAAGTTACCTTGGCCTTTGGTATTCCACCGGAGGAACTCCAAGAGATTTTTTACCACCCCCTCCGCCACTTGTGGAATCTACTATAAAAAGGAGGCTACTCCAAGGAGCAAAGGAGAGAACACAACAACAAGAAGAGAAGACCGGGAGAGAAAAAGAGAGAAGAGAGTAAGACAAAGACTTGGAGAGCTTTTCTAAGGCCCAAGTCAAAAGAGAAAAGCAAGAGGAAGGGTGCGCCCCTTTCCTTCTTACTATGATACCATGGATTTTGTATTTGACATAAATACCCCTTCATATATAAATCATGTACATTTGGCATAAATACCCCTTCATATATAAAGGGGGCTTCATGATGTTATACTATGACAATAAAATAATTAAGTGAGCATGAAAACTATGGTTGTCATGGCCCTTGTCAAAATTATACAAAGGTCCCTCTTGGCGTAAAATTACACCATTGACCCGAAAGTTCTTAAAATTGTGCATGTATATACGGAATCAAATGGGAAAAGGATCTCCAACAATTATTCTTGTCATGGAGAAATCTCTTTTGGGCTATAATAATAAAAAATAAACATACAAAGCCTTGCAAATGGTATCCTCTAAAGCTCTTTAAATATAATCACGCTTATGTTCGTAAAAACAAATTGAAAGTCGCGGAATATAATTCATCGGGATCATAAAAAGTTACATGAAATTCGAAGCGACATATTCCCTTTCGAACATGAAAAGGCGAGGCCACATGAGAGAATAACAAAAAGGTCATAATCAAAAAATCCCGCTCCGAAGGAAACTAAAAGGGCCTTTCTTTTCGTCAAGGGTAGCAAAAGATCTTTAGCAGTTTAATCAAGGGTATTCGGACTCGTCCGATGTAAATTAACACCGACTTTGGTCGGTGGGGATAAGTCTTGTACCCGAATCCTAAATCGTCTGATAAATTTAAAAAAAGGCGCGGAATTCATATATATATGCCAAATATACGCATATCCATCCAGCGAAATCGGATGTTTCAAAAATATATAATTCCGCGTGTAAACACCAGATAAAGCATTTCAGACAAAAGGAAGACTTAAATGAGCAAATATTACCCTTCTTATATCAAAAGAAGAAAATCAGATAAGGAAGTCTTGCATAGACTTGCAGTAGAGTTAATACATGCAAACTATCTCTACGAGTCTACATCTATGATTGATTACATAAAATAGGTCCTCCCACAGTGTGAATGTTGGTCAACACTGATCTGGATAGGTCTTCCAATCAAAGTCCATAAAGCATGTTATGCAAAGCACTAAAATAGGAAGCAGCTAGTATGGCTGAATGTACTGAATTAGCTTAGCTTGAATGAGCAGATACTGTCCAGCTTATGTATAATAATTTCCAGGTGTATTAATGAATCGGTTCAAATGAAAGGATATGTAGCTATTATACATTCAGAAAGGAAATTAAGGTTCAATTTGAAAAGTTAAGCTAAAGACCAATGAACAAAAGACAAGGCATCACGAAAAGTAAATCTTGAACTTCATTGTGCTTCATTCTATTTTGAGACATATTGGTTACTTTTATTCATGTCTTGATCTATGAATCAGATTTATAATTAGCCACTGATGCTTACTGGACCTCAATTGGCATGCTATGAAGAAATCGGCATGACAAGCTAGGAACCCTTATCTTTTCCTAGTGAAGGATAGGCAGAAGACAACTCAAGTTGGAGTGTTAATGGAGATACAGATTGTGATGTAGCTCAGTGATGAGAGAAATCTTATTATATGGCATTGTAGTGTTGATCTTCATTGATGCCAATCTGTCATGTTTTATGACCTTGTGTATGTCAAAGAATGCTAGTTTTATGATGACGAGAAACTTGCCTCTTCTCTTACATGTTTAATCAGTCCTCTTCGATACTGTGGATGTGGATTTGTCCACCTTCTAACACTCACACACACACCCAAAAAAGGAATCATAAGATATTCCTAAGAAGTATATATTTGACTTGCTTTTCCTTTTTCTTTTCTTTGGGTGGGGGGGATGTGGTAGATAACCTGAATTCCTTCTATAACAAAACAATATAGGGAAAAGGACAGAGCACATGTTCTTCCACCGTCCCAAACCACCGTAGACAGATTACAATGTCAAAGTCAGTGCTTACAGTGCCCCCTCCAGCAGACAGACTTCCTCCCAAAAAATTATAAAACAAATGATTGCTTAATTTAAGATCCCTTTATTGTACAGTCCACACAATATGGCATCACTTAATTCCAACTATAACTCATATGACTTCTTTGTTTGCCAAGGCTATAACACCCCACAAGACCACAGGACCACTTGTTTGTTTCGTTAGCATCATCGTCTAAATAACAATTTCATGAAAAATGCGACAGCACTATGTTACTTTGATAGACAAAATTACGCACAGGACATGTAAAATACATCAAGATGGTTGATCTATCGAAGCACTAAATCTGTCACCCCGATGCGCAACACCGGTGTGAATAATGATTTCCCCACGTATACGGTAAAGAAACCTAAGCATCGGGACCTCCAACGCCTTATAAAACGATCAAACAAAAAATAAGCTCGATCAAGACAGGACGGACCGCGCCATACGTCCCGACGAAACAGACATTGCTCATTCTGAGGTAGTGGCGAGGATCACCTGCTTGGCGAGGAGCTCCCGTTCCATGTTCCCGGCCGTGAAGAAGGGGTCGTGCGGCTCGATCTTCCGGCGAGCCACCACCCAGTACGAAAACCCTAAAACCCCTCCCTCCTTCGCTCCACCACGAGACTCCACCTCCATCTCTCTCTCTCGTTCTCTCTCTCCGAGCGCTCTCTCTGTTTTTCTCGAGTGGACAAAAGCACCCTACACGAGTTGCAGGCTCCTAATTTCTATCATCCTATGTCCTCCCCGCTCTACTGATCCGCAGGAACGCTTGGAGTAAGATATTTCGCGGAGTACGATGTGACATGGTTCGATAAGCATTAATCCGGGCCGTTCATCTGGTCACCCATCTGTCACCTCCACAAACTATTTGTCAACACTACAACCCACTTGTCGCCCTTAAAACTCATTTGTCGTCATTAGGACATATTTGTCACTCTTATTACCTATTTGTTACCCTTAAAAGTCACTTGTCACCTTTAGCGCTTATTTGTCACCCTTAGAACCTATTTGTCACTCTTATCATCAAATAATAATAAAATAATTATGAAAATGACAATAAATCCATAAAAATGACAATTAATGAACATGATAGCATAATAACAATAAAACAATTATGAAAATGATAAAAATTACAAAATGATAATCAATAAATATATTAATATAATAATTATAAAATAATTATAAAATGATAAAAAATAAATGTGAGGTGACGTATAAATAAAAACTCATGGAAGGCAAACCATCGAGATCAAGTATACTTTTGACATAATAAAAATTAAACTCATATGCGTTAAGTGCCAAACAAAGCGGGGCTAAAAGAGTATAGATGTCAATTGTGAACACTCTTAATCATGACTAATGAATTATTATAAAATTTCAAGGTCAATTTATTTAATCATGTTATTGTTATTTTTTACTTGTATAGTTACATAATCGTAACTACTAATTATGTATATATATTTTTTATTTTGATCATTATATCTTATTTCTTATTGTCTTGGACTATAGAATCGGGTCAGACCATGTATCAATATTATAATGACGTCACGGTTCAAACCGGTTTGATTGAACGGTCTAACCAGTTCAAACCGAACCAGCTCATTGGCCGATTCAGACACCGGTTCGGTTCTGATAACATTGTGATTTAATGTCATTTTTGAAAATATTGAAATCGTATGAGTCTCCCCAACACCTCCCTTCTCCCCACGTCCCCCCAACCCCACCCTTCATCTCTCCTCCATCTACTCTTGTTTTGTTTTTTCATCCTTTAGCTTATTGATACGGGAGTACCCATCCTAGTTGGTTTGTCCGACTCATCCGTCTCAAAAGATGACCATGTTACTCTTTTTATTTAACTTTTTTTCCATTTTACTTTTAAAGGTTTTTTACATATAAACTAAAAATTAATAAATCATTGTTACTGATAATTTTGCATATGTATCACTAATGGAAACACGTTAACATTCATATCATCGTTACTTTAAAAAACTTTTAGATATGTCATCATTGTAATTCATCGTTACTATCTGTCTAACTTAATCATGATTATACCTAACTAGACAAAGAAAAAACTAAAATACCCACATTTATATCACTTAAAGTATAAGTTATTTACAAAAAATTATAAATAGGCTCTTAAAATAAAAATAATGTTGGAAAGCAAAGATCACAGATGCACTATTGAGGGATTTCTCTATCAGACGGATCAACAGAAAAATGTGGAATTGAAGTTTAGGAAGATCAAACTCGGGTCGAAGTGCGATGTCGCTTTCTTTAGAGTCGTTTCGCCCCTACACGGTGCAATAGGCTCCACGGCGAGACTTCTCCCAAGATACGACGACCCAAACGATGGCGGCGCAAAGGTGCACTCCAAGTTGCGACGCCGGGGCGAACACCACAGTGACCACTTCGAGATCTTGCAGAGGAAGATGACCGAGACAGTAAAAATCGGAGGAAGATGAGTTCCTTCGTATGTGAACCCTCGGAAAAACTGCTACCCTAAATAGACTCACAATCAGAGTCTACAACGGTCAAGCACACGAATCGACACCCCCGTTCCCAAAGGGACGCGAGAGAGAGAATCCGAGGAGACGCGGAGGATACCCAAAAGACGCTCGATCAAAAAATAAAATAAAATAAAGGTCGAATATTACTTACACACACGCACGACACGGCACCGACAAGGCAAGGCAATATACGCGCGTGTGTGATATAGAATAAAGCCCAAGGAGCCCACAAGCTCAAATGGCCCAACTACCATAGTCTCCCCAAAGGAGTACACAAGGTAGTAAAGAGTCCCAACTATAAGAAGATGAAAACTTTTCCCATCTTCCAATGTGCGACAAAACTCCACGGGAAACAAAACTTTGATATTTTTAAAATATTAAATTCAACATTCACCCACCACAAAAAAAATATCAAAGTTTGAGACATGAATACAAGATCTCGAAGTGAATAACTATGCATAAGAGAATGTGTCTTCCGACTTGAACCTTCACGTAGTGAAACACTTCCCTCTCTCCACATGTCCAAGTGAACTTCGTCTTGAATTTAAACCTTTATGCAGAAAGTTCCATGCATCACACACAGTATTGGTCGATAGTGGTGTTCTCACGGGGTAGCACATTCAGGCCATATGCTTTGCATCTTGTTTCATAAGCGCTCTAGAGATAGCCCAAGTATCTCATAGGTTGCGGCCACACAACCACACTCACATAGGTGAATCCTCCAAGGTGCACTGAAACGTGTCTACACCTTGCCACTATGGCCTTTGGATTCATTAAGAACATATAGTTCAACTTTTACCGTTCCAGATAGAGCACTACATCATAGGGAGGGACAATGAGACACAAGTCTCCAACAATGTGTCTCTACTAGTCACCCACTCAATTTATTTTCCCATTGAATCTACTTCATGGGATCTCCAATCAATAGGTTGGGTTGCCATTGACGGTGTCTAAATAATGGGCTTCAGTCCCATCCCCCTCGATGTATCTTCAACCAATTTTCTGTTAAGTCCTTTGGTTAAAGGATCAGCCAGATTACTTGCAGATTTCACAAAATCCAAGGAAATAATTCATTTGGTTAAGTACTCCCTTACAAACTTCAACTTGAGTCTTATATGAGTACCTAATTTATCATTTATTTTTTCACTCTTAGCCTTGGCTATCGCTGCCTGGCTATCACAATGTATAGAGATTGCAGGAATAGGCTTACTCAACAGAGGTAGCTCAACAACTATATTCTTCAGCCAATCTGCCTCTCTACCAGTCATCTCAAGGGCTATAAGCTCAGATTCCATAGTGGATCGAGCTAATAAAGTCTGTTTGGTGGATTTCCAAGCAATTGCCCCTACACCAAGCATGAAAACAAAATCAGTGGTGCCCTTACATTGGGCCTTTCATGTCACCCAACTGGCATCACTATACCCCTCTAGTACAGCAGAAAATCTCTCATAATGTAATGCAAGAGATAAGGTACCTTTCAAATACTTACATACTCTCTCAAGTGCATGCCAATGAGTTTTGTTAGGACACTGAGTATATCTACTAAGTCTATTCACAGCAAAGGAAATATCAGGTCTACTGCAGTTAGACAAATACATCAAACTACCAATGAGCTGCGAATATCTAAGTTGATCAAAACTATCACCATTATTCTTCTTAAGAATGACACTAGGATCCATAGGAGTACTAACAGGTTTGGAATCATAAAATCCAAACCTTCTCAATACTTTCGCAACATAATGAGTCTGGGATATTGCATATCCCTCACGTGATTTTAGAAGTCTATGATAGAAAAAAGTAATGCACGGGTAGAGATATTCTACTAGATCGAAGCACAGAAATCAACGGGAATTAAGATCAAGAGGATCAAACACAGGTCGAAGCGCGTATTCGCTTTCTTTAGAGTCGTTCCGCCCCTACTCCGGTGCAGATAGGCTTCGCGACGGAACTTCCCCCAAGATACGACGACCCAGAACCGGTGGCGACGCGAAGGTGCACTCCAACTCGCGTTGCCGGGGGCGAACACCACAAAGACCGATGGCTCTTGCAGGAGGAAGAAGACGAAGGGAGAGAGGAGTTCGTGAGAGATAGCTTTCGGGTTAGAGAGAACCGAAAAACCGTGCCTCTCACAGAAAACGACTCTCTTCAAATACCTCCTTGGGAAGCGACCCTAGACCGAGTCACATACAACCGCCCAAAGAGAGGAATCCGAAGAGACGCGGAGAGAATCCAAGAGACGCGAGTCAAACGGTCACAAAACAAAAGAAAAGAAAAAGGAAATAATCTAATGAGAATCACACGCACGCACGACACGGCCACGGCAAGGCAAGGCAATTCGCGCGTGTGTGAAATAGAGAATACGGGCCAAGGAGCCCACTAGCCCAAACGGGCCAACCTCCATAGTCTCCTCAAAGGTATACACAATAAAGACACAAGTCCCAACTAAAAAACAAATGGAAACTTTTTCCATTTTCCAATGTGGGACTAAGCAATATAAAGAGAGACTTAAACCTTTTAAAATTTAAACACAAATTCCAACATTCGCCCACCAAGAAAAAATTTTAAAAGGTTTAGACACGAATTTTTAAGAGCCTGAGATGACACGCATAAGTGAAGGTGTCTTCCGACTTGAACCTTCACATAGTGATGTACTTCCCCTCCTCCACAGATCTAAGTGAACTATGTCTTGAACTTAGACCCTTATGAAGAAGGTTTCACACAACACACATATCATTAGTCAATAGTGGTGTTCTCACGGGGTAGCACTTTCTGGCCATGTGCTATGTATCTTGTTTCATGAGCGCTCTAGGGACTGGCCCAAAAAATCCCATAGATTGCGGCCACACAATCACACTCACATAGGTGAATCCTCCAAGGTGCACTGAAACGTATCTACACCTCGCCATATAGGCCTTTGGACTCATTAAGAGTTGTAACTCACCCTTTACCGTTCCAGAATAAGCACTTCATCATAGGGATGGACATTGAGACACCAGTCTCCAACAAGTGCTTTCTACAATACACCCATTCATCTAGCTTTCACATTGAACCTGTGTTATGGGATCTCCAAACATCAGGTTGGATTACTAGTGATGGTGTTTAACATGGGCTTAAGCCCCATCCCCCTCGATGATTGTTCAACCAAATTTCTATTTAATCCCTTGGTTAGAGGATCAGCAAGATTCTTTACTGATTTCACATAGTCTAAAGAGACTATTCCTTTGATCAAGTACTCTCTCATAAATTTTAACTTTAATCTTATATGAGTACTCAATTTATCATTTATTTTCTCACTTTTAGCCTTAGCTATTGCAGCTTGGCTATCACAGTGAATAGAGATGGCAGGAATTGGCTTACTCAGCAATGGAAGCTCAACCATAAGGTTCTTCAGCCATTCTGCTTCTCTCCCAGTCACTTCTGCTGCCGCTAACTCGGCCTCCATGGTAGACCGAGCTAATATAGTTTGTTTGGTGGATTTCCAGGCAACTGCCCCACCACCCATCATAAACACAAAGCCAGTGGTACCCTTCCCTTGGGCTTTTCCAGTCACCCAACTGGCATCACAATATCCTTCCATCACAGGAGGATATCTACCATAATGCAGTGCATGAAATAAGGTACCTTTTAAGTATCTGCAGATTCTTTCAAGTGCATGCCAATGAATTTTGTTAGGACAATGTGTATATCTACTAAGTCTATTCACAGCAAAAGAGATGTCAGGTCTACTGCAATTTGACAAATACATTAAACTACCAATCAACTGTGAATATCTAAGTTGTTCAACACATTCACCATGATGTTTTTTAAGTATGACACTTGGATCAAAAGGAGTACTCACAGGTTTGCAGTCATATAGACCAAACCTACTCAACACCTTCTCAACATAATGAGATTGTGATATGGAATAGCCCTCAGGTGACTTTAGAAGCCTAAGCCCCAAAATCACCTCTGTCTCTCCCAGATCTTTAATGTCAAACTTTCCACTCAGAAACTGTTTAGTTTCATTTATCAACATCAAGTCATTGCCTAATATCAATATATCATCAACATAAAGACACAAAATAATGCAAGTATAATCAAACACTTTAACATACAAGCATTTATCAGATTCACATATAGAAAAACCATTAGAACAAATGACTTCGTCAAACTTAAGATGCCATTGCTTAGGGGCTTGCTTAAGTCCATATAAGGACTTCACCAACTTGCATACTTTATGCTCTTGGCCGGAAACTATAAATCCCTCTGGCTGATCCATATAGATCTCCTCATCAAGTTCACCATTCAGGAATGCAGTTTTCACATCCATCTGGTGAACTTTTAGATCATATATAGAAGCCAGTGCAACTAGCACTCGGATTGTAGTCATCCTAACCACGGGAGAATAGGTATCAAAGAAATCTATTCCCTCTTTCTGTCGGAAGCCCTTAGCAACTAATCTAGCCTTATATTTGTCAATGGAGCCATCTGGTCTCAATTTCTTTTTGAAAATCCATTTACAACCAATTGTTTTAGCACCAGGTGGAAGATCCACCAGTTCCCAAGTGTGGTTGCTTCTAATGGATTCAATTTCCCCATTAACTGCTTCATTCCAGAATGTAGAATCACTAGACAACATGGCATCTTTAAAGGTTAAAGGATCATCCGCTACTAGATATGAAATGAAGTCATCTCCAAATGATTTTTCTATTCTAGTTCTTTTACTCCTTCTAGGTTCTATGTCTATATGATCATGCGGAACATGACTAGAAGTGCTAGATGAAGGAATGAAAGATGAATCTATACATACAGTATCTTTAGCTTTAAAAGGAAATATATCCTCATAAAAGATTGCATCACCAAATTCACAAATAGTATTAACAGAAATATCAGAAATATCAGATTTAATGATGAGAAATCTATAAGCGGAACTATTTTCAGCATAACCAATAAAAGCTCCATCTACTGTCTTAGAACCAATTTTCCTCTTCTTATTTTCTGGAATTTTTATTTTGACTAAACAGCCCCACACTCTCAATAATTTATAATTTGGTTTTCTTTTAAACCACATTTCAAAAGGTGATTTATCTTTTGCCTTGTGAGGAACACAATTAAGGACATGACATGCAGAAAGCAGAGCTTCTCCCCACATATTCTCAGGTAATCCTGAGCTACATAACATGGAATTTACCATGTCCATCAATGTCCTATTTTTCCTCTCAGCCACTCCATTTGATTCGGGTGAATATGGAGCTGTCAACTCATGGATGATTCCATTTTTGACACAAAAATCAGTCATGGCATTAGACATGTATTCACCACCCCTATCAGATCTCAATCTTTTAAGTAATTTTTCAGTTTGTTTTTCAGATAAGGACTTAAAAGCCATAAATTTTTCCAGAGCCTCATCCTTAGTTCTAAGTAAATACAGAATACAAAATTTGGAAGCATCATCAATAAATGTAATAAAATACCTTTTCCCACCTCTAGTTAAGGAACCTGTCCCTTCACAAATATCAGAGTGTATTAACTCTAATATAGAGGTGTTCCGATCAACGGACTTAAAAGGCTTCCTTGGTTGTTTAGCTTGCACACATACTTGACATTTATCAGCATGCTTCACATCAAACTTGGGAATTAAATCTAAATGCATCATTCTTTTTATGGTATTAAAATTAACGTGACCAAGTCTAGCATGCCATAAATCACTACTTTCTACATGAAAACTGACTGAAGAATAAGATTCATTAAACGAAACATTGTCTGAAACATTAAGCACAAATAAACCATTACATAAATATCCTTTTCCTACAAAGTTTCCATGCCTAGTGATTACAACTTTATTGGATTTAAACACAAGTTCATAGTCTTGCTGCACTAACAAAGACCCACTAACAAGATTCCTCCTAACATCTGGCACATGCTGCACTTTGTAGAGGCTTAAGGTCTTCCCCGAAGTAAGCTTCAGGTCAACACGTCCTTCACCCTCTACTCTGGCAGCAGTGGAGTTGCCCATTGTCACGCTCCTGCCTTCGAGGCCCTGATAAGAAGAGAACAAAGCTCTATCTGAGCAGACATGGACATTTGCTCCCGTATCTACTAACCAATCTGTTGGTAGACATGCCACATGAATTTCAGGATTAAATGAAATAAACCTTTCATCAGATGTGGTGCCAACAGTCAACACATTGACCTGTTGATCAGTAGCAGCAGACTTCTTTCCTTTGTAGGGTTTGTTGTTTCTGCCTTTCCTTTCATAGCACTTATACGCTTTATGTCCAGGCCTCCCACATACATAACATGTAATCTTCTCTGATTCCTTCTTGATCTTTTTCATCCCTTTGATGTCATTGGATTTTTTGAAAGTTTTATTGAAGGAATGAGAAGTAGGTTTTTCAATCAAATTGGCTTTAGATTGGAATTCAGGTTCAGGTGGAGGATTTCTAGTTTTATTCCTGTCCCTATTTCTCTCTTCAACCTGAATAGCAGAGATCAACTGTTCAACAGTCATCTCATCACGTTTGTGTTGCAGAGATAGAGAAAAATCATTCCAGGAAGGCGGTAGTTTTGTAATCAAAGCACAGACCTGGAATTTCTCATCAATAGACATTCCGCACCTTTGAATGTCCAGAACAAGGGACTGGATTTCATGGGCTTGGTCAACAATGGATGCGCTATCTTTCATCTTGTAGTCAAAATAATTAGCCACCATAATTTTATCTAAACCAACATCCTCGGAACCATATTTTTTCTCTAAGGCGAGCCACAGGTCTTTGGCGGATTTAGCAGTGCAATAGATATCATAGAGTTTATCAGAAAGGCACGAGAGGATGCTACCAGTACACAAGTAATCCCTCTCCTTGAACTTGGCCAGGTCTACCGACCTAGCGGGTTCATTTTCATCATCCGCAGGGGGGGCAGATTCAATGACGGAGAACAGAGCCAAAGAAGTCAACCAATAGCGCATTTTTTTGTTGCCAACGTTTAAAGAATGGGCCAGAAAATTTATCGGGACGAGCAACAATCTCTGGTGCCATTGAAATGATCTAATAGAAAGGAACGACTCTAAACTGATAGAAAAAAGTAATGCACGGGTAGAGATATTCTACTAGATCGAAGCACAGAAATCAACGGGAATTAAGATCAAGAGGATCAAACACAGGTCGAAGCGCGTATTCGCTTTCTTTAGAGTCGTTCCGCCCCTACTCCGGTGCAGATAGGCTTCGCGACGGAACTTCCCCCAAGATACGACGACCCAGAACCGGTGGCGACGCGAAGGTGCACTCCAACTCGCGTTGCCGGGGGCGAACACCACAAAGACCGATGGCTCTTGCAGGAGGAAGAAGACGAAGGGAGAGAGGAGTTCGTGAGAGATAGCTTTCGGGTTAGAGAGAACCGAAAAACCGTGCCTCTCACAGAAAACGACTCTCTTCAAATACCTCCTTGGGAAGCGACCCTAGACCGAGTCACATACAACCGCCCAAAGAGAGGAATCCGAAGAGACGCGGAGAGAATCCAAGAGACGCGAGTCAAACGGTCACAAAACAAAAGAAAAGAAAAAGGAAATAATCTAATGAGAATCACACGCACGCACGACACGGCCACGGCAAGGCAAGGCAATTCGCGCGTGTGTGAAATAGAGAATACGGGCCAAGGAGCCCACTAGCCCAAACGGGCCAACCTCCATAGTCTCCTCAAAGGTATACACAATAAAGACACAAGTCCCAACTAAAAAACAAATGGAAACTTTTTCCATTTTCCAATGTGGGACTAAGCAATATAAAGAGAGACTTAAACCTTTTAAAATTTAAACACAAATTCCAACAGTCTAAGTCCTAAAATCACCTCTGCCTCTCCCAGATCCTTCATGTCAAATTTACTGTTTAGGAAATGTTTGGTTTCATTTATCAACATGATGCTACTACTAAGAATCAGAATGTCATCAACATATAAGCATAAAATAACACATGCATCATTCATCAACTTAACATATAGACATTTATCAGATTCACACATGGCAAAACCATTAGAAATAACAACATCATCAAATTTCTGATGCCATTGCTTAGGGGCTTGTTTTAACCCATACAGGGACTTCGTTAACTTGCACACTTTGTGCTCTTGGACAGAAACATAAAATCCCTCAGGCTGATCCATATAGATTTCTTCTTCAAGTTCCCCATTTAAGAATGCAGTCTTGACATCCATTTGATGGACCTTTAAATCATATATGGACGCCATTGCAATAAGCACACGGATTGTGGTCATCCTAGCCACAGGAGAATAGGTATCAAAGAAATCTATTCCCTCTTTCTGCCTATACCCCTTAGCAACAAGTCTAGCTCTATATTTGTCAATAGAGCCATCAGGTTTTGTTTTCTTTTTGAAAATCCATTTACATCCAATAGTTTTACTTCCGGGAGGAAGATCAACCAATTCCCACGTCTGATTACATATTATGAAATCAATTTCACTTTTAACAGCTTCTTTCCAAAAAGCAGAATCATTAGATTTCATAGCATCATTAAAAGTTAATGGATCATCTTCAATCAAATAAGATACATAGTCATCACCAAAAGATTTTTCGATCCTTATTCTTTTACTTCGTCTGGGCTCTATATCATCAGGTTGAGATTCAATAACTTTTGAGCCACTAGAAGAAGGAATAGAAGAGGAAGATTCTACTTCAACATGCAAGTTTGATTTGAAAGGAAAGATATTCTCAAAGAAAACAGCATCACCAAATTCACATATAGTGTTTTCAGAAATAGCAGAAATTTCATACTTAATAATTAAGAATCTATATGCAGAACTATACTCTGCATAACCAATGAATACACCATCAACAGTTTTGGGGCCAATTTTTCTTTTCTTATTTTCAGGAATTTTAATCTTGGCCAAATAGCCCCAAACCTTCAAAAATTTATAATTCGGCTTCCTTTTAAACCACAATTCAAATGGTGATTTATCTTTTGATTTATGAGGAACACAATTTAGGACATAACACGTAGATAGCAAAGCCTCTCCCCACATACTCTCAGGTAAACCTGAGCTGCACAACATGGAATTCACCATGTCCAACAAAGTCCTATTTTTCCTCTCAGTAACTCCATTGGATTCAGGGGAATAAGGAGCAGTTAACTCATGAATAATACCATTATTTTCACAAAAAACATGCAGTGCATTAGATGTATATTCGCCTCCTGTAATATCCCGGACCTTTCGGATCCTTCTTCATGGGTCCCGGATCTAGTTTCGGAGTGTCCGGCTCCGTTGTGTCCGAAATTTCGTTTCGGACATCTTTCGTGTTCGGATCGGCGCGATCCGGAGTCGTTTCGGAGGCCCGGAGGCGTTCCGCGGCTTTTTCCGCGTGTGTTTTCCGATTTCCGGTGTGTGTTTCGGCTTTTTCTTCGGACGCTCGCTGCGGGCGAACCGGGCAGTTCCCCGAGGCACGAGTGGTACCGTTGCGATCGGTGCGTTCCGAGGATTCCGGAAATGTATTTTTCTAATTTTCGGTATTTTTCCGAAAAATCGGATTTTCTATATATTCCCATTTTCTTTTCTTTTCTTTTTCTTCTTTTCTCTTTTCTTCTTCTTCCTCTCTCTCCCTCACGCGACCGTGGCCGGCTCTTTCCCTCCTTCTCTCCCGTTCGACCGTGCCGACCCCCGTTCCGGCTGCAGACGGCGGCGGTGCGACGGCGCGAGGACGTGGGTGACGTGGTGGCGATCGTGCGGGCATACGGCGAGCGTGGGAGGCGTGGAGAGGCGAGATTCTAGCGGCGTTCTTCGCGACTTCGAGCACGGATCGGAGCGTTTCGTCGCGGACCGGAGGTAGGGTGACGTTCCTTAGCCTCATGTCTTCCTTCCCCGTGAGTTTCAGCTCGAGACGAGGTCGAGAGGGGTTTATTTTGAGCCGGGAAGGGTCGATCATGCCGCGGGGTGAGTTCGTCCGATCCATCGTTTTGAGCCCCGATTTTACGGTTTAAGGGCGTAGGAGCATGCTAGGGGGCTTGGGGGTTCTTCTCTCGCCATTTCCCCCTCCGTGGGGTTTGTTTTGAGGCCGATTGGGCGATTCCGGTGAGGTTCGCCATTTTCTCGCCGGTGAGCGATGTGCGGTCGAACCAGTGGCCGCACAACCCCTATGCGGTTCCGTTCGGACCGTTCATCGGCTCGGCGCGCTTTGGGTGAGGCTTGGCGCGCAGTGGGCTTGGGCGGTCTATCGTGGGACCGCATATCCTAATGTGCGGCCCCATAGCTACCGCCCAACCCCAAGGGTTTTGACCGTTGGTTGTGACCGTTGTGCAGTGCTCTGGGATGTGCGGCCAGGAGCTGACCGCATAACCCCTTGCACGGCCAGGTGCTGGCCGTACATCCCCTAGCGCTATGGTTGGATGTGCGGTCTGGCCCTGACCGCACAACACCTGAACGGCTAAGCCGTAGCCGCCCTTCCCCAAGTGCGGCTAAGGACTAACCGTCCAGGCTTTTTACCGTTGGGAGACGAGCGGCCAGTAGGTGACCGTTCCTCACCCGCGTGCGGTCAAGAGTTGGCCGCACATCTGTTTGAACGGTCCTGTGTTGGCCGTTTATCCGTCGTTTGGACCCTGGGTGGAACGGTCCTGATATGACCGTTCTAATCCTTGTGCGGTCCCTGTGTGACCGTACATCCCTGAGCGGCCCAGTGTGGACCGTTCAAGGGTACGGGTTGCGTCGGTGTGTCTCTCGTCGTACAGAGTGTACCGGGAGATGTTGTTGTCAGCTGGTCACCGTGCGTCGGTGTTGGTACAAGGAGCGTTCCTCGTACCTGCAGTTGCACCGTTGTTTTCCGAGACTTGAGAGTCTACTCCTTCTGTGACCCTCCACTAGTCGTAGCCTACTAGTACGCGTGTGCTAGTCGCACCAGGGAGTGGTGTACGGGCTGACCTTTAGAGACGGTTTGTGGACCGGTTACCGTTGGGCCCCACGTCTTGCAGCCAGAGTCCGGCTGAGGGGAAAACCGGTCAGAGGGCCAGACCAGGGACGCGCGGTCTGTGTGTGCACACGTGGTTGGGGGCGGTTGGACCCACGTCGACGGGCGTGACCCCAGCTAGTCACTTGTTGTAGTTACTTGTACGGTGTTTGCGCCTCGGGTAGGACCTACCATGTCAGGCGGTTCACCTGCGGTGCGGTGTAAGACGTCAGGGGACGCTACCGGCTGTGCTTCTAGTGGGTGGTACTCCTGTTGAGTACGGAGTGTCAGACTGTCAGTCGTGTGTTTCCGACCTTCGGGTTTTGACGGTTCGACCGTTGAGTTTCGGTCTTCTCGTACCGTGGCACGTGTGTCGGTTTGCGTGCCGTTAGGGTCTAGTTCTGTAGAGTACAGGGCTTTCCTTTCCGAGGTACCTTCCTACCGCTAGGGTAGTGGTTTCTCGTTTTACGAGGTAGGGTTCGAGTGATCCCTACTGAGTCTTGTTCCGAGACTCATTCCCTGCGTGTTTTCACCGTGTTTCAGGTGAGGCGCCACCTTCGGGGAGCGTGTCAGGAGCGCAGCGGAAGCGTGGTGCGGGTGCCCAGAGGTAGTGCCAGAGGTCAGAGCCGGGGGATGCCCCGTGTAGCTGTACTTTTCTTTCTTGTCACTGTACTAGTCGTGGACTACTGTTGCTGTTGTTGTTATTTTATTGTGGACCATGTAAAATGTTAATTCATTTCCTGCTTAATATCATAACTGTTTAATTTCTGCAATTATTTGTGATGCTTGTGTAGTTTCCACACCATCCTTTTAACCCTTCCGAGTCTTCGGGCTCGTGGGTGGCGGTGCGAGTCTCGGGTTATCGGGCCTTCCCGGTAATCGGATTCTCGGGTCGTTACAGCTGGTATCAGAGCGCGGTTGTGGAATTACATGAGAATCATAGGTAATTGTAGTGGTCCACTAGTCCACAACGATGATGTACAGATGACGCTGGCATTGGGCACCGCGTGTTTTATTCTGACCTTCCGTTTCTGAGTTTTCTGTCTTGTGCTTAAGGAGCGAGGATGGCGCCGAGGAGGAGTTCTCGCTCTCAGCAGGGGCAGTCGGCTGGAGGCCAGGAGATCCAGCAGGGGGTCCAGAGGGACCAGGAGGAGCATAGCAGAGTTCCGGGAGCTACCGAGGCCGCGGATGCTGCGAGGGCTCCGGGGGCCGAGGGTTTTCTCCGTGGCATGTACCATCTCATGGCTCAGCAGTTCGGCGGAGAGGCCGGTGAGGGCTCGTCAGTCAGGGGTGGGCCAGGCCGAGCAGTGAGGGATTTCATGCAGTTTCATCCACCTTACTTTAGCGGCCAGGCAGACCCTGATGCGGCTCGTGATTGGCTTGATGAGATGGAGCGGGTGTTCAGTTCTGCAAAGAGTGCTGTCGAGGACAGAGTGGTGTTGGCCTACAACCAGTTGCAGGGTACGGCTCGGAGGTGGTGGTCTTCCGAGTGGAAGACGTCCTTTCAGCTTCGTCCGCTTGAGCAGATCGAGTGGGATGACTTTGTCAGTGCTTTCGAGCGTACGTACTGTCCAGATATTGTTGCTACGCAGCGGATGCGGGAGTTTCTGGAGCTGGTGCAGGGTGACATGTCCGTGTTGCAGTACAGGGCCCGATTTGTCGAGCTGGGTCGGTACGCACCTCATATCATGGAGCATGAGAGGGTGAGGACGACGCAGTTTGTGCAGGGCTTGAGGCTGGAGCTGAGGCACCATCTGATCGCGAATGGGGCCACTGATCTCGAGACAGCGTCTCGTGTTGCGATTTCCTTGGAGATGGATATGCAGAGGACTCGAGGACCGATCAGCCAGGGGCAGTCTGTGTCAGGTCGCAGCCAGCAGTCGGCTACTCAGCAGCAGGTTTTTTTCAGTCTGCGTCGGGTGGTTCAGGAGTACCGGCATCGGCAGCTTCGGTGACAGGATCTGCGTCCTTTGGCACGAAGGTCAAGAAGTTCTTCAAGAAGGGGTTCGGCAAGAAGAAGTCCAAGGATCAGGGGCAGGCTTCATCGGGCAGTGTGCAGCAGCCGTTTCCTTTGCAGCGACAGGGATCGGTGGGTGGATCGCGAGGACCTTGTCCACGGTGTAGTGAGACCCACCCAGGCAGGCAGTGCACGGCGCCGATCATCTGTTTTCGGTGTGACCAGCCAGGGCACATGGCGCGTGACTGTCCTCAGAGGCCGCCGCAGCAGCAGGTTTCCCAGCAGCAGCAGCAGCAGGGACAGTATCCGCCGCTACCCAGGTCAGCTAGTGTGGGAGGCAGGCAGAGAGCTCGTGGCCAGATCACGCACTTGACCAGGGCAGAGGCAATGGCGTCGCAGCTCGTGGAAGGTACCGTTCAGATTTTGGGTTGTGCGGCTCGGGTTTTATTTGATTCTGGCGCGTCTCATTCGTTCATTTCGGAGGATTTCGCGTCGAGCGTCGAGGAGCCGGTGACCCAGTTGTCCTGTGATTTGGCTGTGGAGTTGCCTTCGGGTGACTTTATGGTCACTCCGTATTGCTTCGACCAGGTTCCGGTGTGGATCGATGGGCGGAGTATGCCAGGCAGGTTGTATGCGTTGCAGCTTTGGGATTATGACGTGATTCTAGGCATGGATTGGCTCGAGACTCATGGAGCGGTGGTGGATTGTGGGATGAAGAGGGTCTACTTCCAACATCCGAGCAAGAGGACCTTCTATTTCCAAGGTATCCGTTCCGCCTCTTCTCGATTTCTTATCTCTGCTATTCGAGCCCGTCGATTGCTTGATTCAGGTTGTCAGGGTTTTCTCGCGTCTGTGGTTGTGTCTGACCGGATGGAGCCGAATGTCGAGGACATTGCGGTGGTGTGCGAGTTTCCCGATGTTTTTCCTGAGGAGTTGCCTGGATTACCTCCCCAGCGGGAGATCGATTCCGTGATCGAGGTTGTACCTGGTACGGGACCTTTGGCGAAGGCTCCCTACCGTATGGCCCCCGCTGAGTTGAGGGAGTTAAGGGCGCAGTTGCAGGAACTGTTGGCCAAGGGGTACATTCGTCCGAGCTTTTCCCCTTGGGGTGCGCCCGTGTTGTTCGTGAAGAAGAAGGACGGTAGTCTGCGGCTATGCATTGACTATCGACAGCTGAATGAAGTGACCATTAAGAACAAGTATCCGTTGCCGCGGATTGATGACTTGTTCGACCAGCTTCAGTCTGCGCGAGTGTTCTCGCGGATTGATTTGCGGTCCGGTTACTATCAGCTGAGAATTCGCGAGTCCGATGTGGAGAAGACTGCGTTCAGTACGAGGTACGGGCATTATGAGTTTCTGGTGATGCCGTTTGGGCTCACCAATGCCCCAGCAGCCTTCATGGACTTGATGCAGAGGGTGTTCCACCCGTATTTGGACCAGTTCGTGGTCATTTTCGTGGATGACATCCTTGTTTATTCGCGGTCTGCTGAGGAGCATGTGTACCATTTGGGTGTGGTGCTGCAGACGTTGCGAGATCACCAGTTGTTTGCGAAGCTCAGCAAGTGCGAGTTTTGGCTCAGTGAGGTGCACTTTCTGGGGCACGTGATTTCTGGTGATGGTATTTCCGTGGATCCCGCCAAGGTCGAGGCTGTGATGCAATGGCCGAGGCCGAGGTCGGTGACGGAGATCCGGAGTTTCTTGGGGCTTGCGGGTTATTATCGCCGGTTTATCCAGGATTTTTCCCGCATTGCGACCCCGATGACGAGGCTCACGCGGAAGGATGTGCCTTTCGTCTGGTCCGAGGAGTGTGAGCAGAGCTTTAGGGAACTGAAGAGATTGCTCACCTCGGCTCCGGTGTTGGTTTTGCCTTCTGGATCGGGAGGTTTTGTGGTGTGTACAGATGCTTCCGGCGTCGGATTGGGTGCTGTTCTGATGCAGCATGGTAGAGTGGTGGCTTATGCATCTCGGCAGCTAAAGCCCCATGAGGAGAACTACCCTACCCATGACCTTGAGTTGGCGGCAGTGATCTTCGCGCTGAAGATCTGGAGGCATTATCTGTACGGTGAGAAGTTCGAGGTGTTCACTGACCATCAGAGTTTGAGGTATGTGTTCTCGCAGAGAGATCTGAACCTCAGACAAAGGCGTTGGATGGAGTTCATGAAGGACTATGACTTCACCCTGTCTTATCAGCCGGGCAGGATGAATGTCGTCGCCGATGCCTTGAGTAGGAAGGTCGTGATCAGTACCTTGATGCTGAGGAAGTGGAGGCTCTGGGAACAGGTGCCCGAAGTATCTTTCAGGCTCAAGATTCCCCAGAAGCCAGGGTTGGCAGTGCTTGCGAGTCTGACTGTCACTCCTGCTATTCGTCGTCAGGTGACAGAGGCTCAGCATGCGGACCCTGAGTTGCCCCGGATTCTTGCGATGGCTGATGTGGAGCTCGGCGAGGACGGTGCTGCGAGGTTTCGTGGCAGGCTGTACGTCCCAGGGGAGGAGCAGGTTCGTCGTGCGGTGTTACGCGAGGCTCATGGGAGCAGGTACACTGTGCACCCGGGTGCGACGAAGATGTATCGGAACTTGCGGAGGCAGTTCTGGTGGCCTGGCATGAAGAGAGATGTTGCCGAATTTGTGGCCAGGTGCCTGATCTGTCAGCAAGTGAAGGCGGAGCATCAGCGACCAGGCGGTACTCTCCAGCCCTTGGATGTTCCTGCTTGGAAGTGGGACCATGTGACCACAGATTTTGTGGTGGGGTTGCCCAGAACCCCGACTGGGCAGGACAGTATTTGGTTGCTGGTGGATCGGCTGACGAAGGTGACGCGGTTGCTACCGGTCAAAGTCAGCTGGAGCGTGTCCAGGTTGGCTCGTCTTTATGTGGAGCGGATCGTTCCGTTGCATGGGGTTCCCATTTCGATCGTGTCGGATCGGGATCCGCGCTTCACTTCTGGATTCTGGAGGAGTTTCCAGCGAGCTCTTGGCACGGAGTTGGCATTTAGCTCGGCGTATCATCCGCAGTCAGATGGTCAGTCTGAGAGGACCATTCAGACCTTGGAGGACATGCTGAGATCCTGCTGCCTGGAGTGGCAGGGGAGTTGGATTCATCACCTACCGTTAGTGGAGTTTGCCTATAACAACAGCTTTCATTCGAGCATCGGCATGGCTCCTTATGAGGCATTGTATGGGCGTCCTTGTCGGACTCCACTTGATTGGTTTGAGGTGGGTGAGCGTGTTTTGACGGGACCGGAATTGGTGCAGCAATGTGTGGATGTTGTGCACCTGGTTCGTCAGAACATGTTGGCGGCCCAGAGTCGGCAGAAGAGCTATGCTGATCGTAGGCGGCAGCCCCTCGAGTTCGCCGTGGGCGATCATGTGTTCTTGAGAGTTTCTCCGATGAAGGGGGTGATGCGGTTTGGACGGCGTGGGAAGCTGAGTCCCCGCTATATTGGTCCTTTCGCGATTGTGGAGCGCATCGGTGAGGTTGCTTACCGGTTGCAGTTACCCTCTGAGTTGGCGTCGGTGCATGACGTGTTCCACGTCTCTATGTTGCGGAAGTATATGCCCGATGACTCTCATGTGCTCGAGTTTTCCGTTTGGCCTGAGGTGACTCCAGATCTTTCTCTCCCAGAGTTTCCGATCCGCGTGGAGGATAGGCGAGAGCAGCGCCTGCGGAACAAGGTTATTCCCTTGGTCAAGGTCGTGTGGCAACGACACTCTGGTGGTGAGGCTTCGTGGGAACGTGAGGACGAGATGCGTCAGCAGTTCCCGTATCTGTTTGAGTGAGTCTTCCTCTTCTTTCCCCTTGGGTTGTTCTCAATTTCGAGGACGAAATTCCTTAAGGGGGGAGGGCTGTAATATCCCGGACCTTTCGGATCCTTCTTCATGGGTCCCGGATCTAGTTTCGGAGTGTCCGGCTCCGTTGTGTCCGAAATTTCGTTTCGGACATCTTTCGTGTTCGGATCGGCGCGATCCGGAGTCGTTTCGGAGGCCCGGAGGCGTTCCGCGGCTTTTTCCGCGTGTGTTTTCCGATTTCCGGTGTGTGTTTCGGCTTTTTCTTCGGACGCTCGCTGCGGGCGAACCGGGCAGTTCCCCGAGGCACGAGTGGTACCGTTGCGATCGGTGCGTTCCGAGGATTCCGGAAATGTATTTTTCTAATTTTCGGTATTTTTCCGAAAAATCGGATTTTCTATATATTCCCATTTTCTTTTCTTTTCTTTTTCTTCTTTTCTCTTTTCTTCTTCTTCCTCTCTCTCCCTCACGCGACCGTGGCCGGCTCTTTCCCTCCTTCTCTCCCGTTCGACCGTGCCGACCCCCGTTCCGGCTGCAGACGGCGGCGGTGCGACGGCGCGAGGACGTGGGTGACGTGGTGGCGATCGTGCGGGCATACGGCGAGCGTGGGAGGCGTGGAGAGGCGAGATTCTAGCGGCGTTCTTCGCGACTTCGAGCTCGGATCGGAGCGTTTCGTCGCGGACCGGAGGTAGGGTGACGTTCCTTAGCCTCATGTCTTCCTTCCCCGTGAGTTTCAGCTCGAGACGAGGTCGAGAGGGGTTTATTTTGAGCCGGGAAGGGTCGATCATGCCGCGGGGTGAGTTCGTCCGATCCATCGTTTTGAGCCCCGATTTCACGGTTTAAGGGCGTAGGAGCATGCTAGGGGGCTTGGGGGTTCTTCTCTCGCCATTTCCCCCTCCGTGGGGTTTGTTTTGAGGCCGATTGGGCGATTCCGGTGAGGTTCGCCATTTTCTCGCCGGTGAGCGATGTGCGGTCGAACCAGTGGCCGCACAACCCCTATGCGGTTCCGTTCGGACCGTTCATCGGCTCGGCGCGCTTTGGGTGAGGCTTGGCGCGCAGTGGGCTTGGGCGGTCTATCGTGGGACCGCATATCCTAATGTGCGGCCCCACAGCTACCGCCCAACCCCAAGGGTTTTGACCGTTGGTTGTGACCGTTGTGCAGTGCTCTGGGATGTGCGGCCAGGAGCTGACCGCATAACCCCTTGCACGGCCAGGTGCTGGCCGTACATCCCCTAGCGCTATGGTTGGATGTGCGGTCTGGCCCTGACCGCACAACACCTGAACGGCTAAGCCGTAGCCGCCCTTCCCCAAGTGCGGCTAAGGACTAACCGTCCAGGCTTTTTACCGTTGGGAGACGAGCGGCCAGTAGGTGACCGTTCCTCACCCGCGTGCGGTCAAGAGTTGGCCGCACATCTGTTTGAACGGTCCTGTGTTGGCCGTTTATCCGTCGTTTGGACCCTGGGTGGAACGGTCCTGATATGACCGTTCTAATCCTTGTGCGGTCCCTGTGTGACCGTACATCCCTGAGCGGCCCAGTGTGGACCGTTCAAGGGTACGGGTTGCGTCGGTGTGTCTCTCGTCGTACAGAGTGTACCGGGAGATGTTGTTGTCAGCTGGTCACCGTGCGTCGGTGTTGGTACAAGGAGCGTTCCTCGTACCTGCAGTTGCACCGTTGTTTTCCGAGACTTGAGAGTCTACTCCTTCTGTGACCCTCCACTAGTCGTAGCCTACTAGTACGCGTGTGCTAGTCGCACCAGGGAGTGGTGTACGGGCTGACCTTTAGAGACGGTTTGTGGACCGGTTACCGTTGGGCCCCACGTCTTGCAGCCAGAGTCCGGCTGAGGGGAAAACCGGTCAGAGGGCCAGACCAGGGACGCGCGGTCTGTGTGTGCACACGTGGTTGGGGGCGGTTGGACCCACGTCGACGGGCGTGACCCCAGCTAGTCACTTGTTGTAGTTACTTGTACGGTGTTTGCGCCTCGGGTAGGACCTACCATGTCAGGCGGTTCACCTGCGGTGCGGTGTAAGACGTCAGGGGACGCTACCGGCTGTGCTTCTAGTGGGTGGTACTCCTGTTGAGTACGGAGTGTCAGACTGTCAGTCGTGTGTTTCCGACCTTCGGGTTTTGACGGTTCGACCGTTGAGTTTCGGTCTTCTCGTACCGTGGCACGTGTGTCGGTTTGCGTGCCGTTAGGGTCTAGTTCTGTAGAGTACAGGGCTTTCCTTTCCGAGGTACCTTCTACCGCTAGAGTAGTGGTTTCTCGTTTTACGAGGTAGGGTTCGAGTGATCCCTACTGAGTCTTGTTCCGAGACTCATTCCCTGCGTGTTTTCACCGTGTTTCAGGTGAGGCGCCACCTTCGGGGAGCGTGTCAGGAGCGCAGCGGAAGCGTGGTGCGGGTGCCCAGAGGTAGTGCCAGAGGTCAGAGCCGGGGGATGCCCCGTGTAGCTGTACTTTTCTTTCTTGTCACTGTACTAGTCGTGGACTACTGTTGCTGTTGTTGTTATTTTATTGTGGACCATGTAAAATGTTAATTCATTTCCTGCTTAATATCATAACTGTTTAATTTCTGCAATTATTTGTGATGCTTGTGTAGTTTCCACACCATCCTTTTAACCCTTCCGAGTCTTCGGGCTCGTGGGTGGCGGTGCGAGTCTCGGGTTATCGGGCCTTCCCGGTAATCGGATTCTCGGGTCGTTACACCTCCTCTATCAGATCTAAGCCTCTTAAGAACCATATCTGTTTATTTTTCGGCTAGAGATCTATAAGTCATAAATTTATCAAGAGCTTCATCTTTAGTACTCAACAAATACAATAAGCAGAATCTAGAAGCATCATCAATAAAGGTGATAAAATATCTTTTTCCACCGCTGGTTAGAGAACCACTCCCTTCACAAACATCGGAGTGAACTGACTCCAACACCGAGGTGTCCCTTTCAATAGATTTAAAAGGCTTCCTAGGTGTCACGCCCCGACGCGGAAAATCGGCGCGTACAGTCAGATACGAGCTAGCACTAACAATAAATTCTAAGCTAAACAATTAGACAAATTATAAAGTGAGAAACACTTCCATTAATCAAAATAATTCCAACTTTATTACAATAACCAACATGCTAAGACTCGATCAAACATGTCTTCCAAATGAAATTCTAATACAACACTGACGTAAAAACAAACTGGAAGTAAAAACTAATCTGACTCAATAACTAGGTACAAAAGTACTCAAGGATCACTCATGACCCTCCCCATCGGTAAGCGCGTCACTTGAAAAGCCTGAAAAGGGGGGAACACAACTATGAGCTGACGCTCAGTAGGAAATAACGGCATATTTACGTAGTTAACATCTTAATTACCAGTTGTATGTAACAGAGAACAAGGAATTGAATAAAGAGATCAAGAACAATGTAGAAGGTCTTGCAAAGTCAAGAATTGAATAAATTCCAATGATCAATAATATCATGTACAAGAAATTCACTAAGAGCAATTGAAACAATAATAATTGGCCAACAAGCAAGTATTTCAATAATTCATAATCAAGTAAAAGGAATAACAATAGATCAAATGTCGTAGACACACACTAGTCAAGTACTCGGTGCAAATGCCACACCTTGTCATTAACATCCCATGGGCTCACTAATTTTCGGACGCTCTCTCCAGGACCAGACCGGGCCCTTATGATGCGATGGCATTGGTTTTACGGATCGATGATCTCAATTGTCTAGACATTTCTTGTATAAATATGGCCAATGAATTTCAAGGAATAAGCTAAAATGTAACAAGTACAGATCTAGCAAAAATCAGAATAACAAGAAAATGAAGGATTAAACTTTGACATAATGTTTAACGACAATTAAGTCGTGGAATCAAAGAATGAAAAGATAAGTAGGAAAAATACAATCTTTAGAATACATTCAATTCCATAAATTAACATTTTATTCTATTGGTTTAACAAGTTTTATCATACTGGAAATGCCTTAAATTAATTGGATGCAAAAGCCAAAGAAATGATTTATTTAGTATTACTAGAGTAAGTTACTAAGAATTCCACTTAATTCATATAAATAAATCCTATCATGGTGAAAATCTCCCTAAATTTTTCAAGTAACTCTGGCACATGATTCCTCTAAAAAATGACAGTAAATATCCATTTTTATTACTGGAATGGAATTTTTACACATTAAAAATACCTTTTTAAACACAAAAAAAACCCATATTTGGTGTGCTATAAAAAGTTCCTTATGAAATTTTTGGATGGGTTATTAAGAATAATCATCTTACTGGTTGTTCATTTTTCATGATACCCATAGTATTTTTAGCATACTGAAATTAATTTTTCTACATTATTCTACCATTTATGCTATTTATTGAATGGAAGAAATACATTAGAAATTTGTTTAAGTATAAACATTTCTCTATAACTTGCTGTTATCATTCTAACATGCTGGAAAAATTTTTGTTATGCTGTAAGAACTTTTATCATGCTGTAAGGGTTATTTTTAACAAGTTAATATAATTTTCATGTATTTATTCTCTATTATATGGAGAGTAAATGAATTCTATTTGGTAAAAATATCAAATTTTCATAGAAAATTGTCTCTCACATGATAATTATGTCAGAGTATAATATTCATGAATTTTCATACCTTTGAGATCTTTTTAACATACCACATATAATTTATAAGCATTTTCTTTCATTTTATAGAAGAAATATAGATTTTTATAAGATAAAATATTCTAAATCCACAAGAATTTAACTTCTCACATGCTGCTACTATAAGACAATATTTTCCATACATTTTAGTTATTTAATAATAATTTTTTGCATGCTGGACATAATTTCTTATACATTTATATTCTATTAATTATAGGAAAAATAGGTTTATATGCATAAAAATAGATTAAAATACTTTCCAGTAGCAGAAAAATAACTTTTAAATCTCCTGGTAGCAGAAGAATATGTTTTACAGAGATTAAGGGTTTTTAATTATTCATTTAATAACTCCGGATCGCGTTTAGGGTGGAGGTCGGTCACCCGGCCCCTTTTATTGGGATGTGTGTGAGATCCAGGGATTAAAAAGCCTATATCTTCCTCAATTCTTAATGGAATTAAACATATGATACATCAATGGAAAGCTAAGACAGAGTACTATCATTTGGTAAGATCAATTTCAGATTTAGGTTATGTAATTAAGTTCTGTATTGACAGGAAAAAGAAAAACCCTAATTAGGACAGTGTGATACTAAAACATCAAATTCTCTACGTATACATGATAACTTTTAGGGCTTTTTATATCACTGGAAAGCTAACAGAGAGGGCTTTCCAACCATGTATCACACATGCTATGAATTTGAACATTTATGTTTCGAATTCATGGATTAATCAGGTTCCAAGTATATGAAATCACCATATGGACAAGCTCATGTTCAAACCTCAAATTCTCTAAATAGAATTGATGGATCAGAGGGCTTTTTACGCCAAAAGAGAGATAACATGCTAAGCTTCAATTTGATATAGAATAATTAACATTTGGCCAGTTATAACTTACCTCAATTGAAGACTTAAACCACGAGGTAGATTAGACCCACGAACTATAAGAATCCCCTTCAAAGATCTCCTGATTCCTCCATCAATACCCTATAAAAATTGGGGCATTTAGTCTCATATGATAGATCTCGTCGAGCTGATCAAAAACCTTTACTCATATGCCTATTTTGGTTGAGGTACTAACCTGATTTGATGAACCAAAACTTGGAGATAGAAAAACGACGGGGAGCAGACCACCTTCCACAAAATCACCAAGATCTCCCCAGATCTAACTCCTCTGCCGACACCACAGCAACTAAATGAAACTAGGCTCGAAGAGCTTTCTATCTATAGCTCATACACCTTCTGGATCCTTCCAGGAAGGGAGAATTTTGACCTTGAAGAGGCGTGTTGTTTACGCCGCCGAAATAATTGACCTAGACTAAACTCGTCTAATCACTCTTATCCTAGTTAATCTTACACGAAATTTGTTAAGGACTATTAATCTACAAGTCACTAGCTTTCATTTGCCCCTAACCTCATCACATTTGGTTAAGAAATGGGCTCTAATTTGATGTTCTAAGATTGTGTGAATAGTGAACACGAATTTTGGGTTAGGTGGGTTGTAAGTCGGGCTTATCCCACTGATTAGGCCTAGATAATGATTTTATTAGGCTTAGTCCAAGAAGACAAAAGTGTTAGTCGATGCATCTATTATTTAATTACTATTTTTATGAATTTTTTTATGGTAGATAAAATTTCCACTTCTACTATTCCGTAAATAGTTAAATATTAAGTTCAGAAGACTTAATCCACTAATTCGGCCTAATAAATGATTTTATTAGGCTTAGCCCTAGAAGATAAAGTTGCTAATCGCATGGTCTTCTAATTAATTATTATTTTTTGGGATTTTAATACCGTTAACAATTTCTCACTATTCATTTAATAATAAAATATTAAATTCAAAATTCAAAATTCAAATTCCCTCTTTTCATTTCATTTTCATTCCAACTCAATTGCATTTGTGTTTCATTTCACCTAAACCTTGTTTTCATTTGGGTTACATTTTATTTTCATTTCATTTCAATTTAATTTAAATTTTTAAAGGTTTAATTCAATTTCTATCCAATTATTAATTCAACTAAATTCAAATAAATTCCTAAAAATTTTAATTTGACAAGGAAAAATTAAATAAAATTATTATTTAAATACGGGGTATTACACTAGGTTGCTTCGCTTGTACACAAATTTGGCATTTATCTTTGTTCTTAACATCAAACTTAGGAATCAAATTTAAATGCATCATCCTTTTCATGGTATTCAAATTAACATGACCCAGTCTAGCATGCCAAATATCACAAGATTCAATATGAAAAGCAACGGAGGAGGAACTTTTATTTAAACAACTAGAATCAAGTACATTAAGAATAAACAATCCATCACATAAGTAACATTTTCCTACAAAGTTTCCATTTCTGGTAATTACAAATTTGTTGGATTCAAAAATAAGTCTAAAACCCTGCTGCACTAACAAAGATCCGCTAATCAAGTTCCTCCTAATATCCGGCACGTGCTGCACTCCGTAGAGGCTTAACATTTTCCCTGAAGTGAGCTTCAAGTCAATGCGTCCCTCTCCTACTATTTGTGCAGCACTGGAATTGCCCATTGTCACGCTCCTGGCACCGGTGCCCTGGTAAGAAGAGAATAAGCTTCTATCAGAGCAGACATGGACATTTGCACCTGTGTCTACCAACCATTCAGTTGGAAGACTTGCCACATGGATTTCAGGATTGTAAGAGACAAACCTCTCCTTTGAGATGGATCCATCTGTCAACATATTGACCATGGGTTCAGTAACAGTGGGTTTCTTCTTGTTGCTTTTGATGTTCTTGTTGTTCTTATCCTTTCTATCATAGCATCTGTAGGCTTTGTGACCCGATCTCCCACAGACATAGCAAGTAATGTTTTCCGAGTCCTTCTGAATCTTTTTCTTCCCTTTAAATTTGTTGAATTTCTGGTGAGGTTTATGGGAAGTGGAAGAATGAGACCTGGGTTTTTCAACAAGATTAGCTTTGGACTGGAATTCAGGGTTTGAGGGAGGAGGAGGAGGAGGGATCCTAGCCTTGTTCCTATCCATGTTCCTCTCTTCAACTTGAATGGCAGAGATTAATTGCTCAACATTCATCTCATCTCGTTTGTGTTGAAGAGATAGAGAAAAATCATTCCAGGATGGTGGAAGTTTGGTAATCAATGCACACACCTGAAACTTCTCATCAATTGACATCCCACAACGTTGGATGTCCAAAACCAGGGATTGGATCTCATGGGCTTGGTCAACAATGGAGGTTCCCTCTACCATCTTGTAATCAAAATAATTAGCTACAATGATTTTATCTAGACCGGTGTCCTCAGAACCATATTTCTTTTCTAAGGAGTTTCAAAGCTCTCTAGCAGATTTCGCAGAACAATAAATGTCATAGAGCTTGTCAGAAAGGCATGACAGAATACTACCAGTACATAAATAATCTTTCTCTTTAAACTTTGCTAAATCTACAGACCTAGCAGGTTCATTCTCATCCTCTGCAGGAGGATTAGATTCGATTACAGAAGATAAGGCCAGAGAGGTAAGCCAGTAACGCATCTTCTGTTGCTAACGCTTAAAGAAATGACAAGAAAATTTGTCAGGGCGGGCAACAATCTCAGGGTCCATCATGAAACTCGTCTGATAGAGAGAAACGACTCTAAATGTTGGAAAGCAAAGATCACAGATGCACTAATGAGGGATTTCTCTATCAGACGGATCAACAGAAAAATGTGGAATTGAAGTTTAGGAAGATCAAACTCGAGTCAAAGCGCGATGTCGCTTTCTTTAGAGTCGTTTCGCCCCTACACGGTGCAATAGGCTCCACGGCGAGACTTCTCCCAAGATACGACGACCCAAACGATGGCGGCACAAAGGTGCACTCCAAGTTGCGACGCCGGGGCGAACACCACAGTGACCACTTCGAGATCTTGCAGAGGAAGATGACCGAGACAGTAAAAACCGGAGGAAGATGAGTTCCTTCGTATGTGGACCCTCAGAAAAATTGCTACCCTAAATAGACTCCCAATCAGAGTCTACAACGGTCAAGCACACGAACCGACACCCCCGTTCCCAAAGGGACGCGAGAGAGAGAATCCGAGGAGACGCGGAGGATACCCAAAAGACGCTCGGTCAAAAAATAAAATAAAATAAAGGTCGAATATTACTTACACACACGCACGACACGGCACCGGCAAGGCAAGGTAATATACGCGCGTGTGTGATATAGAATAAAGCCCAAGGAGCCCACAAACTCAAATGGCCCAACTACCATAGTCTCCCCAAAGGAGTACACAAGGTAGTAAAGAGTCCCAACTATAAGAAGATGAAAACTTTTCCCATCTTCTAATGTGGGACAAAACTCCACAGGAAACAAAACTTTGATATTTTTAAAACATTAAATTCAACAAATAACACATATAATAAAAGTATACAAATAAATAAATATATTTTTGGGTTGAAATATTTTTAAATGGTCATCTTCCTCCCCCTCTCTTTGGGTTTTCCAAATCCTAAGATAACGACAACGACGCCATGGAAAGGGACGGTGGCCTCGTGGTGGCAGCGGCAACCGACATCACTCTCTCTCACTCTCTACTACGACAAAGCGTGGTGAAGCGAGGCCTACCAAAGAGGGTGGGAGGGCGGAGCGACAAGGTTGGAGGGTGTTTGTCGGAGATAGCAAGGTGGTGGGGGGATGGGCATTTGCCGTGGGTGGCAGGGGGAGAAGTCGGGTTGGGGGGGGGGGAGGGTTCGCCATGGACCAATAGGGCAAGGGTAACAAGAGCTATGGATACAACAACACGGGAGCGATGGCTGGTCCTATGGTCGTTGGGAGGGGGACGGATGGGGGTTCACCGGGGGGGGGAGGATGCCCGCCTATGTTTGGATTTATTTTATTTTTATTCTAACAAAGAAATTGCTCCAAGTGGGAGCGATTAGGAAAAGTTATTATCACATAGAGTGACTTTCCTCTCTCTATCTCCCTCTACCTCTCTTTCTGTCACAATCGAAGGGGGAGACGTCTCCGAATCCCCCCCATCCCCTCCCTCTCTCTCTCACTCCATCCCCCTCCTCTCGCTCTCTCTCTCTCTTGCTCTTCATCTCTCTCTCTCTTTTTGTCACCGTCGGAGGGGGAGACGCATTGGCATTCCCCCTCCCTGCATTCTCTCTCTCACAAACCCCATCTCTCTCCCTCTCCCTCTATTTCTCTCACCATCGGAGGGGGAGACGCCTCCGACGTCCCCCTTCCCTGCACTCTCTTTCTCTCTCACCTCATCCCCTCTCTCTCTCTCTCCCTCTCCCTCTATTTTCTATCACCGTCAGAGGGGGAGATGTCCCCAACATCCCCTATCTCTACACACACACTCTCTCTCACTCACCCCATCTCCTCCCTCTTTCGCTCTCACCCCATCCCCTCCATGTTACTCTCTTTCTCTCCCTCTCCCTTCTCTCTCTTGCTGTCACCATTGGATGGGCAGACGCATCTAACATCCCCCCTCCTTGCACTCTCTCTATCTCTTCCCCACCCTCCTCACCTTCCTTCTCCTTCTCTCCTTCCCTTCATCGCGACCCTGCCTCCCATTGAAGCCCCTCCCCCTGCTGGGTCTCTCTCTTTCTCTATGGTGTGATTGCCCCCTTATCACTGTCAGTCCCCCCCTCATGCTGCACAACTTTGTAACCCCCCCTCCCAAACACCCCTTCAACCCGTTCCCCTTTCCCGTGTTGTCGCCCGCCCCTTCCCCCCTCTCTTTCTCCATGTATAGGGTATTTTGATCATTTGATCATAAGAGAGGTATATTTGGTCATTTGATCGCTTAACAAAAATATTGATATCTCGTAGGAATATTCTTGATCTGATGGCATCTATGATTTTTTTTTAAAAAGTAATGATATGTATGTTAATGAGTTATAAAAATGATATATACGTAAATTCGTTTGTAATAATAATTTATGTAAAGGAATTTTAATTTTAAATAATTGAGGTGGTATCTCTCGTCTGCGACGCCAGTTACTTATCATGGTCCTCCTAGTAAGGAGGTAGCCAATGTGGTTAGTAATATTCTTTTATAGTTACTTAAGACAGTTCGACGATTCTTCGTTGACCCAAAGTTTCGTCGTATTTGTACTTGTAAAATTTACGGGTTGAACGAATAGATCATGCTTTATGAACACCCCCCCACCCCAAACACTCTTGGAATCTTCGTACGGCTCCTGCTTCACTTGGCGATTGTCAGTGTCCAATTTACTCTCTCGATTATCAGCCGGAATCTCCTGTATCAATTATAATATTGATAGTTTAATCTAAAAATATTAATGTTAGAGGACAACAATTTTAGCACTCCAATAAAAAAGATAAATAAAAAACATAAATTGCAATAAATAGTTGGAAGTCATGACCACGGTGGCGGTTATACGTTGCACTCAGTTGGTTCACTCGCATACGATAATTTTATGAACACAAAAATCACAATTATCGTAAATTAAATTCTTCATACACTTTTATTTTTACCTAAACCATTTTTTTCAAAAAAGTAAATTCACCGTAAAGATTAAAGAGCGAGCGAATCAAGGAAAAATTAAGATTCGTCGACTCGTTAATCTGTATCAGATCGAGATTCTCTTGATCCGATACGATATACTCGAGTCACAATCAACTTGGATAGACTCGACTCTATCTCTCCCTCATCTCTTTTTTTGTCACAGTGTGACTCGATCCGACTCAATCGATCTAAGAGATGATTCGTAACATATCAAATTTTCTCATATACAATATGACACGCTCGAATTAACCTGAGTCGTGCCGAATCGACCAGCTATGGAAAAAAATAACTACACAAGCAACGAGAGTAACGAAGGATTCACTTATCAATAATAAAAACTACCGTTCCACAACCCGCGATGTGACACCTCTTCGCCGCGATGCCGCTGTCCCCCACGAGTCCTTGTCGAGACAAAGTCACTCGTCCTACTCTTCGATTCCCATGATCCCAAAGATCGTCGCCATTCCTGGTGCACGATAATCTCTACTCATACAGAGGAACAACTTATCTCCTCGTTGTGGAGACCAGCCGCCCGACCCAGACACATCCCATCCCATGCCCACTCCCCGTCCACACGGACCACACGTCGTTACTCGTTCCTCGTTCACAAATCGCGCCTCCGAAGGCACAAAACCCTCACAACCCCTTCGTTCCCTAGCGGCCCACCTTCTCTCTCTCTCACCTCGACGATGGCGTCCATGGCGGCGGGCAGCAACATCGCCACCCCCTCCAAGCTGTCGGCTCCCCCGTTCTCCGTCCTTTCCCCTTCCCGCTTCCTCTACCCCTCGCCGAGAGTCCATGGCACCGGCGCCCTCCACCACCCTCACCACCTCCTCTCCGTCTCCCCGCAGAAGCTGTCTACTGTCACCAATGTCCTCTTCTCCGACTCCTCTAAGCCCGCCGCCCCGCCCGCCCCCGCCGAACAGTTTCCCCGCCGCAGCTACGGCCCGGATGAGCCGCGCAAGGGCGCGGACATCCTGGTGGAGGCGCTCGAGCGGGAAGGTGTCACCGACGTCTTCGCCTACCCGGGGGGCGCATCTATGGAGATCCACCAAGCGCTGACCCGATCCCCGTCCATCACCAACCACCTCTTCCGCCACGAGCAGGGGGAGATCTTCGCCGCGGAGGGCTACGCGCGGTCCACCGGCCGACCCGGCGTCTGCATCGCCACCTCCGGCCCTGGCGCCACCAACCTCGTCAGCGGGCTTGCGGATGCGCTCCTGGACAGCGTGCCGCTGGTGGCGATTACAGGGCAGGTGCCCCGGCGCATGATCGGCACGGACGGCTTCCAGGAGACGCCGATCGTGGAGGTCACTCGATCCATCACCAAGCACAACTACCTGGTGCTGAACGTGGACGACATTCCCCGAGTGGTGCGGGAGGCCTTCTTCCTCGCCACCTCCGGGCGCCCGGGGCCCGTCCTGATCGACGTCCCGAAGGACATCCAACAGCAGCTCGCAGTGCCTTCATGGGGCCAGCACATCCGCCTCAGTGGGTATGTGTCCCGCCTCCCAAAACCCCCGAAGCGCGCGCATCTTGAACAGATCATCCGTCTCGTGTCCGAGTCGAAGAAGCCGGTGCTGTATGTAGGAGGCGGCTGCATGAACTCCAGCGAGGAGCTGAGGCGCTTTGTGGAGCTCACAGGCATCCCGGTTGCCAGCACGTTGATGGGTCTTGGTGCATATCCTACTTCGGACGAGCTCTCGCTGAAGATGCTGGGAATGCATGGGACGGTATACGCTAATTATGCCGTGGACAAGTCGGATCTGCTGCTTGCGTTTGGTGTGCGATTTGATGACCGGGTGACAGGGAAGGTGGAGACGTTTGCTAGCAGGGCCAAGATTGTGCACATCGACATCGACCCTGCGGAGATTGGGAAGAACAAACAGCCGCATGTGTCGATCTGCGGTGATGTCAAGTTGGCTCTGGAAGGGATAAACCGGTTATTGGAGGAGGCTGGGGTTCATAAGAAGCTTGACTTCTCTGCTTGGAGGGAAGAGCTTGATGAACAGAAGGGCAAATTTCCTTTGAGTTTCAAGACCTTTGGAGATGAAATCCCTCCTCAATATGCCATTCAAGTGTTGGATGAGCTGACATATGGCGAGGCTATCATTGCCACTGGGGTTGGGCAGCATCAGATGTGGGCTGCCCAGTGGTATACCTACAAGAAGCCTCGCCGGTGGCTCTCATCCTCTGGTTTGGGTGCTATGGGTTTTGGGTTGCCTGCCATAGCTGGTGCTGCCGTTGGGAACCCTGGCACGGTTGTTGTGGACATCGATGGAGATGGAAGCTTCCTTATGAACATCCAGGAATTAGCTATGATACGGGTGGAAAACCTTCCTGTAAAGATGATGGTTCTAAACAACCAGCATTTGGGTATGGTAGTGCAGTGGGAGGATCGATTCTACAAGGCAAACAGAGCACATACATATCTTGGGAATCCGGCAAATGAATCTGAAATCTTCCCAGATTTTGTGACCATCGCCAAGGGTTTCAACATACCTGCTGCCCGGGTGACGAAGAAGGGAGAAGTTAGAGAGGCGATCAGGAAGATGCTGGAGACCCCAGGTCCATACTTACTGGATATCATTGTACCTCACCAGGAGCATGTATTGCCTATGATTCCAAGTGGGGGTGCGTTTAAAGATGTGATCATCGAGGGAGATGGAAGAACCTCACACTGATTTTGGGAGGAAAAGGAAGGTATTACTCTTCTAGTTGTTCTTGCCGTGCATCAACTGGATAATTTGCCCCCTTTCCTGTCTGTTAGTACTTTTGCTTTATGTTTGTTCATGTAGTCCTTCTGTAGCCTCTTTACCTTTAGTTTGCTCTAATCATGTCTGATGTCTTAGGTCGCTGCCTGTTAACGACATGACCATAGACATGAGTTGCCAGTTTAGGTTTTATGCCCAGGTGTTGGCTTTATATTCTGTGAAAATCAGTGATTGAGATCTTAATTTTTTGGGTGGCTATCGTTTTGATGGTTGTTTTGCAATGGAATAATGGGGCTGAGACACAGAAGCGATGTTTAATTATGGCTAAGGCTAACATGCTTCCTGCTTTGTCAACCTGTAACAGTGGGAGGCTTATTTTCCATAATTGGCTACGAGGTACAGGTGTAACTAGATGTATAAATTTACTCTGTTTTTGGTCTCTTTGGACAGAGGGATGTGTCCTGTTTCAAAGGTCATTGCAAAGAGTTATGAGGGTCATCCTATTTTTTGGAAGTTCTAATGATAATGTTTAGTCATGGTTGTCAAGGTGTCCAAGGCAACCAAGGCGGTGGCCCATCGCCTTACTGCTTAGGCGACAAGGCAAGGGGCCTAGACGAAGCCTATTTTATATAACTAAGTATGTTACAAGAGAACTACTAGTATACATTTCCTACATATAAGTTTTATTTTTAGTTAATAGAAATTTTGATATCTACAAATCTTCAACATATACATATATTTTAGAAAGTAAAAATAGAATAAATGACAAATAATAACAAATTAATAAGGAGAAAACTAATAAGAATTTGTGAATACCTGTCAATCGATATAAAAACTTTAATCTAAAATTTGGTATTCAAATAGTTATTATTTATATTAAAAGGAAGCATAAATATGACATATTTTTGGATAAATTATAAGCACATCAACATAATAATTTCATAAATTTTCATTTGTGAATTATCAAAAAGAGACAAAAATGGTACTAGTTTCAAAAAGTGCACCATTCAAATATGAATCAATGTCCTTAAGAGGAGGGAAGAGGAACCAACATGGAGAAGAATCCGAGAGAAAGGGGAAAGGGAAATGGAAGTCTCATCTTCTCTTTCCAACCTTTATATATCATTTGTCAATTTTTCAAAATTATCCCTCATCTTTTACCCAAATACTAAAACAAACCTCAAATCAAAGAGTGGATGTCCTGCCAAGGCAGGTTAGGCGGGTCCAAGATTGTCTACCAAGGTAGCCAGGTGAGTGCCTTAATGGACTGGTCGCCTTGGAGTGCCTTGTCGCCTAGGCGACGCCTTGAAAACAATGTGTCTAGTATTGTTTTCTCATCTTATTTTATAGTTCAGTTCTTTTTCATTTTCTTTTAGTCTTTTCTCCTTCCAATTAAATGAATATTTTTGGTCCTTTCCAGCTGGATTATGATACCCCAAATTTTACTGCCAAGAATCATTTCAAATTTTCTCATATATATATATCCCATGAATTATTCTCCACAAAAATTTAAAGCCCATGAAATATTGTGTTCATATAACTCAAGCAAAAACATGTAATTATATCTTTCTGTGTTACTTCTACAAGTAATCCCCCTCTTCCAAGTATCTTCATGTTCTTTTAGAACTTCACTCCAACTTTTTGGCCAACGATGCAGATCAGGCAAACATCAAACTGGCCTTTTTTTTAATGAAGACTTGAAATTCACGAGTGCTCCTTGCTCCCTCAGTTATTCTCAGGTACCATATTTTTGAGTGTAGATCAAAGTGGTGAAGGTGCCTTCACATATTCTATTTACGTGATATGATTATCTGACTCAGACTTTAGGTTCCAATTGGAAGAGCTAACTTGTGATGAAAGTGACTGCTGAAATTGAAAGGAAGTAGTGTGTTCAAACCTTCTCTTATGGGGAATAGAGTTGATATCTTGCATGATTATCTAAAATGAAACTATGACTAAGGCAATTGTCTTGTATTTGGCTATATTTCTCTATTTTGTATAAATTTTATGGTTTTTTGCATATGGACCATCCTTAAAAGTGAAATGGCAAAAAATATGATGGCAAGAAACATATAGAAACATATCAATAGGCATGTCATTGCTTTTAATGGTATGCTACAAAAATGCCATCGTGGTTAACTTTCGTCGATGAAGGCGAATATTCCACAAAGATTTTATTATTCCCGTTTGTTGGTCATCCTATAATGAAAATGCCCTTAGGGGGGAGGAGAAATAGATTAGGCGAATTAGATAGCCCTATCCTCTCTGCTCTAGAGAGAGAGAGAGAGAGAGAGAGCATATGAGCATAGTTGTCAAGGCGAACCAAGGCATTCACGGGGTCCCTAAGTGCTTAGGCGACAAGGCGTCTGCTTAGACGTCGCCAATGCTACACTTCGGTCACTAATTAAAAAATCTAAAAAATATATATCCTAATATATAAAAAAGAATAAAATATATGAAAAATATTAAAAATTTAAAAGCATGAAGAAATTGTAGCAATTAAATTACATGACAATTATATAAAATTAAATGGCATAAAAATTACAGAATTTTTAGAAATAAATGCAAAAAATTCAAAAAATTGCAAAAGAACATAATAACATCAAGAAAATTACAGAAAATAAATGTCAAAGGGTTAAACATGTTGACCCGAGGGCTACATTTTTTTAGCTTCATCCTTTTTATTTGAAAGTGTGTTTTATTAGATTCATCCTAAAAGATATTTGAAATAACATGAAAAATAAATTCTAACAAACATAATAAATTGTTAACAAATAGCAAACCACATCATTAAAAAAGAATAAAATAGTAGTACTTAACAAGTATGCTATAAGATAACTACTAAGAAATGTTCACATAACTATAATACTAGTCATCTAGTTAATACATCATCCAAATTATTTTCCATGTCTAAATGTCTAACATAACATGAAAGACTAAATCTTAAAACCAAATGGCACTTCTGTTTGAATGGTCTCATCATGATTGTCATTCTCATCATCTTCGTGGTGAGCTTGACATTCTTCACTAGACTCTCATGGAGCATCATCATCATCCTCTTCATAATAATCTTCTAGTAATTCTCCATCATCTGCTGGATCATCATTATCTCTTGGTTGTGCTCTACTTCTTGTTGGTCTTTCATATGATGCTTCCATAGTAAGTTCAACATCTATCCAAGTAAAATCGGTATCATCATGAAGTAAATTCTTTGACTTTTGAGTCATTCACTCACTCTCTCAATCTAAATCTGGAAGACAAATGTGATCATATTTTTGTAGATAATTTTTCCTCTCTTTGAACTTTTCTTGAAGACGACGATTATATTTAACATATACAAGATCATTCAATCTTTTATGTTCCAAGCGGTTCCTCTTCTTCGTGTGAATCTACAGGCAAAGAATACAAGTGGAGAATGTAAAATAATGACAATATTAATCAATGTAAAGGATAAAATCGGAATTAGATGAGTTTAGAAACTTACAAACTTAAATGTGCTCCAATTGCGTTCACACTCAGAAGCACTACAACAAAGTCCTAAAATCCTTATGGTAATGTTCTTCAATTATGAAGTTTCTCCACCATATGTTACTCACCATTCAACTATAAAAAAATATTTAACATGTCAAAATATTGTTATTTAAAAAATACCAAATAAGTTTTAAAAATCATTAAAAAGATACACTTGGCATTGAGCTCTTTTGACTGGCTCTCTTCTGAACATCCCTCTTTCATTCGAATATATTGTAACTTGATCACCTATCTTTGCTTGAAGGTCCAAATCCGGCACCATTCTTTCCAGACATGTAAAAAATTAACTCTCAAACTTCCCACATGAAGCAACATCTTTCAATTTAATCTTGAAATATATGCCGAGATTTAAGAAAAATCCTGTCATATGTAAAGGACGGTGCATTTGATCTTGCCATCTCTTATCAACTATCTTCAAAATTGATTGAAATTTTACTTCCTGCATATGAATGATGGAGTTTAAAAATGATAAAATTTTAATTCATGTATAATTGTATGTGAATTATGCGATTATATGAATTATACAAATTAAAGAATGGTAAATTTACCTTGGAGCCAAAATTTTGAACAATTTGCTCTTTTGCATACTCCATGGCAACGTATATATAAGGCATTGTAGGTTTTTCATCTCCATCAGTCAATCTTAACACTTGTAAGATTGGTTGAGAGGCTCTTGAAACATTTTCAACACCATGCCAAAATCTCACCTGAAAGACAATATTTGAGGCATTCTTCCATGCATTTGTTGATGACCATACACTCTTATACCAAGTTTTAGAACTAAATAGTCTCCGAAGAGTCTTTTTTATTACATCATCATTCAACCTCTCCAGTGTAAGAAATGCAGTGGCAAATCTAGTCACACCACATCTCACCAATTCTCTACCCTTGGTTTCCTTTCTCATATGTTCAAGAAGGCGAGTGTCAGTGTAAATATAATATGTCAACTTCTTAGCTTTTGCAATTACACATTCGTAACCTTTTAACTTACCAAGATCTTCTAACATGAGATCCAAGCAATGTGCAGCACAAGGTGTCCCGAATAATGTTTTTCTTTTATCCATCAACAAGCGACCAGCTGCCACATTATATGATGCATTATCAGTTATAATTTGCACCACAATTTGCAAGAGAGGAGAGAGAAAGAGAGAGAGGGGGCCGCTGGAGTGGTTGCCTCTTCCACTTTCCATCCCACACACATTGAGAGAGAGAGAGAGAGTTTTACGGTGGGGTTACCCTCATCTTGCTCCGCATCCTCGCCGAGCAACTTCTACACCCAGAGCACAACCAGGGCAGTGGCACGCTGGTCTGCCTCCTCCGGCCAAAGGACACCCTCTACTCCAATGTTGGTAGCAGTGGCGGAGTTGTGGACCCTCGTCTTTTCGACAATCCCCACCTCTAGAACCATGGGTCCTATCTAACCCTAAGGGAGATGACTGTGGGCATTATGGTCTTTTCCTAGGTCTAGTTAAAAGGAACCACGGTTAAGTCATTGATGGTAATGGTGGGTTACAGTGATGGCATTTTTGTAACATTTCGTTAAATGTAGTGATATTTCTGCGAATATGTTTCTTGCCATGATATTTTTACCATCTCACTTTTAAGGATGCTTTATATGCAAAACCCCCAATTTTTTTAAGATATCATTAAGGTTTCAAATTTGGCTAGTATGCCTTTTACCGTGATGGCTTACTTGGAGTGAGAATCTCTTGGAATTGCATGAGTTTGAAGTAATAGATTGTACAGAGTGTGGCTGTTGGAAAGAGGTGTTGTGGAAAACTCTCATGTGCACACTATGTAAATATACAATTGATGTAGATGTAACAGATTAGAATTAGTCCTTCAAAGAAAGATGGTAAGATATATACTAGTAATTTCAAAAGCTTCCCACAGCTGTTGATGTGACATATCATTAATTAAGAAGATGCAATGTGCTCCTTACATATTGTAAAGAAAATCCATCACACTAGAAATGGGATGTGACACTCACATAGGGCTGTCAATGTGTTGTTACGTAAGCAGGCCAAGAGCAGCGTAGGCTGGTTCCAAGGGTTCCTGAAGGTTGGCCTGAGCCTGAAGAATTTAACTGCCAATCAGGGTTAGACTTGAAGGCTTTGAAAATGCTCATTGTCCAATCCAAATGCCTGGCCCAGCCTTCTACATGAGGAATGCTGTCAAATAAAATTAAAATAGAATGAAGTAACATTTCTGAAACACCAATGGAATTGGTTCGTCAATACATAATCAACTCTTTTGCCAATGGAAATAGTGGCGCTAGGCAATCTTTGTAGCCCCCCCCCCCCACATCACAACCATTTATTTACCAATGGAGACAAAAGTGGACTGGCAATGTTTATAGGCCTGTCCTCCTAGCTGGTGTGGGAGGGGGGGGCAGCCCCACAAATGCGGCCTCAGTTCCCCTGTTCACTTCATTTATGATTGGCATGTTAGGACCGGCAGGCTTAAGCTGCAAAGTCCGAGAGTCTCCAAACTCTAGCTCGGGCTGGGTGTTAGGGCCAGCATATTTCTTTCATGCTGAATATGAGATGGTGAGCTGAGCCAAAATTTGGGTATAAGCCTAAAGGATCATTGGGTGGCCTGGCCCAGTGATTACTTTCCCCCACTTGTCCCTCTCCACTTCTCCAGATAAAACAACAATAATCAATGTTCTTGAAACTTTTGGCCCATGTGGTACTACGTTCTACAGTTCATCTAAGCCACCCCACCATCTTTCAAAATTTTTACAAATGTGTCCTAGATCCCCTTTGCACAAACCCCCAATATTAGAGCATGATTATCCGTTGCCCTTTTCTCTTTTCTTGTGAGTTTCCTAGTTCCCAAAATTACCAGAATCCTCATGAATGTTTATTGAGTTATTTTGCAAGGATTCTCGTGTCCATTGTCTCTATTCCTTCCACATGTATGAAATTGTAGGAAGATACGTTGCATAATTTTCACCCCAACCTCATGAAAATGAAAGTTGAATTTTTGTCCTGTATAAAACTGGCAAACATATCATGCAACATTGGCAACATGAGCTTTACTACCTCTACGTAAGGAGCTTGATCATCAGCAGCATGGCCTATTTCCAGATCTCTTAAGCACATGGGTACGTATGTCCTATCCATAATTAAATGATAGGCAGCCTTGACTTAGAAGCCTCTCTGGCTTCTTTCTCCAATGGGAGGGGTTGTCCTAAAAATCATTAATAACTCACCCGACTGTTGTCCTAATATAATAATGCTCACTTCAAAGTGAGGCCATATCCCTGTCAATGCCCACATCCCCCCACACACAAAGCACCAAAAAAGAAAAGAAAGAAAAGGATAAAAAGAGAAACATCATCCGCTTGGCAGTGCAGCATGGCTTGGTATGTGTTGTGTGTTGGCATCTCAGTCAATGCCATTTTATGGGTTTATTTTTTCTTTTACTAAGGGATATTTGATGGATCTACCTTTAGATGTGGAGTGAGGTAACATGAGGGCGTTAGTAAACCTGTGTGTGTGTGTTTGTATTTGATGGCTGTAGGGTTTGGTAATTGGTATCTGTGAAGAAGAAGAACAAGACAAGATAGGTAGCTTCCTCATGTGTCCTAGTATTTATGGTCTAGACTTATCTTTCATCCTTCTGCTATTCCCCTTTCAGTAGAGCCACCACTTTTCTCTTGTTGGTACTCGTGATTGCTGCTAGTTCTCTTGCTGGTGGATTCAACTGCCTTGTTACTGGCGCTAGTGCTGCTGTTGCTGCTAATCATGATCATGCTGTCCATTGTATTGCTTCCAATTCCAATGAAGCCGAATCATCAACTGGTTCCATTGACAGTTCTCTTTCTGTTTTAGATGTCTGATTTTTTTTTAATTCAAGAAAAAATAACTTGTAGACTTCACATACTGCAATAAGCCATGTGGTGGTATGGGAGCCCTCATTAATACCAAGCTATCATCTTGTAAAATATAAGCTATCATATGAGGACTGCATGAGTGCCGTTCATTCACATGAACTCTTGTTTCTCATAGGGATGTAAATGGATCGGATTCGGCTCGGGTAGACCAACACTATATCCTATCCGTGAAAATTTTACAAATACTATACCTGGATAGTACCCTATTATTTTCGCGGGTACGAATCCGGATATATCCGCCATGGGTATAGATATATCCACGGATATTCGTATCCGTTTAGAAAAACATGAATTAGAGTTTAAAGTTGAAGATCAAATTATTACATGAAATTTTCGGTTCTAAAAGTTACGAGAAACACCTCCAATCATAAATAACAACAAACATAAGAATTAAAAAATGTCAAATTACAACACAGTTTTTCAGTTAGGGTTTAAAATATTAACAATGAGTTAAGAAACTGGTTCATATCAGGTATGGGTTCGGTGCACTTAATCCATACCCGATCCGAATATGAAACATGTATTTTAAAAATACCCGAATCTGAATCTATATCCAATTAATCGGGTATTACCTGACCCATCATGGGTCGGGTGATGCGGATAATCTGATTTACGAATATTTTTGACATCCCTAATTTCTCCTTTCGTCTTATGTGCCCCTTTTTTTGAAAGTGGTTGGTACCACAAATTGCACTAAAACAAAAGAAGTAAGTGGCATACAAGTGTAACGTGTGACGTCTCCGAAAAACCCTATACAAATTGAGCACGCTAAGGTGATGTGATACTCAATAACCCCCCAACAAAGCCAAAGCCGGATAATGAGAAGCACAATACCTTGAATCATCTCGGCACCAGGAATCTGCTCGCCACCTTAGTCCATACCTTCTGAGAAAAGGAACAACCTGCAAAAAGGTGATCTAGAGATTCTTCCTCGTCGTCACAAAATACACATATCTTGGGAATATGTCATGAAAGTGACCAGCTTGTCACAAGTAGGTAGTCGACCATGAGAAATCCTCCAAATCAATACCTTCACTTTTAGTGGGCTCTTAGGTTTCCATATGTGTGATGTCAACTCATGCTGTACGCCTCCATCCGAAATGAAATCACAGGCTAATTTAATCGAGAATTTACCTTCCTTGTTCTATCGCCACCACCACCTATCAATACTATGACGTCAACTCATGCTGGACGCCTCCATCCGAAATGAAATCATAGTCTGATTTGATCGAGAATTTACCTTGTCCTATCGCTACCACCACCTATCAATACTGTTACCATCCGATGCAAGGGCTAGGAGAAAAGAGAGAAGCTTTTGGAGCTGGTTGATCTCTTTCATTCCCAGGTTTTTTTTCTAAAGGATGGAGTTCAAGTGCCTCCAGAAAGCTGAGGCTCAAAAACCTGGGAGACTACAGCTACTGGAGAAGAGACAATGGAAAAAAGCTGAGGGAACCTCTCCTGAAGGGTGAAATCACCGCACCACCTGTCTCCCCAGAGCAAACACCTATGTCCATCTCTCAGGCTGATATGAGCACTAACACACACAATATTTGCACACTGTAATATTCCCCTCCAGATGGGTGAGATATTATACAAAGTGGTTGGAGCTAGTCCCAACTCCTGAAACCTCACCCTCCGATAAGATCTGTGACGAATGACTTGCTACTATAGCCCACCTTCATCAGAGTTTCCATAGCCATTTGCAAAGCAGAGCAAATTGAATTCCCTTATGTTCCTGATGTCTAGGCCACCCTCCTCCTTTCTTCTGCAAATTCTGTCCCAAGCAACATCATGTTACCCCCTGCTTCTCTCTCTACTACCATGTCAAAAGAATCTAGCTTGGATAGAGTCAAGCTTCCTCGCCACAATCTTTTGTCCCCATTACAGCACCAACTTCAAGGAAGTTGTCTTAGTAGATGGATATATTAATTAAAAACCAAATTGTACGCCCTGTATTTTAATGCTATATGAAACTCCCTCCTCACTAAGTCGAAGAAGAGGCAGACTTCTTCGACTTAGTGAGGAGGGAGTGGAACATGCACAGTCCTCATGGATGGGGCCGCTTTCCTTTTGTGCAGGGTTCATGTTTGGCTAGGCCAATCTCAGATCATAAGCCTATCCTCTTGAGGACCAGGAGAGGTCAAGAGGGGAGCCAAACTTTTAGATTTGAGAGGTGTTGGTTAAGAAAGGCAGACTTCTTCAACTTAGTGAGGAGGGAGTGGAACATGCATAGTCCTCATGGCACCCTCATGGCCACTTTGATTTAAAAATTGAAGCATTTATCTAGTGTGCTCAGAAGATGGGGTGCCAGCAGGAGTCTGCCCAACATGCAGGAAAAGGAGAGGATTCTTCATCAACTTGAAACCGTGGACCAGTTGGAGGAGGTGGGTTTGCTTGACGATGCTACTAGGAGGAACAAAGACTCTTTGCGTGTCCAGTATGATGATATTCTCATTAGGGAAGAGATTTATTAGAAGTAGAGGTCGGGAGAGAAATGGCTTAAGGAAGGCGATAGGAACACAAAGTATTTTCACAGGATGGCATCAGCTAGGAGGAGGATGAACCATATTGCTTCCCTTCAGGTGAGGGGCATATATATCCAGAGGGACGAGGACATTAGACGGGTGGCCATAGACTTCTACTCTAGGATTTTCTTGGAGGAGCAGATGAGCCGGCCGGATTTCTCCCACAATTTGCCTCCCCACCTCTCTGCTTCTGAGAGTGAGGCTCTAGTGAGTCCCTTTCTGGAAGAGGAGATCAGACATGCAGTTTTCTCTTCTGTTGGGGACAAGGCCCCTGGGCCTAATGGCTTTCCCATGGTGTTCTTCCAACAGTGTTGGGACATTGTTAAACAAGACCTTGTTGGTGCTATTCAAGAGTTCCAGGAAGGCAGGGCACACTTGTGTGGTATTAACAAAACTCTACTAGTGCTAATTCCTAAGAAAATGGGCGCACAAGATCTAGCAGACTTCAGATCGATTAGCTTGCTCAATAGCACTTATAAATCATTTTCAAGGTGCTGGTTTCCAGGCTCAATAGGGTCATTGCCGGACTGGTCAATGTTTATTAGAGAGTTTTCATCAGGGGGAGGCACATATAAGAAAATTTTCTAGTCGCTCATGAGTGTTTGTATGACGTGAAGCAGCAAAAGAAGAGAGGAGTGATCCTTAAGTTGGATTTTGAGAAGGCGTATGACATGGTTAATTGACGCTATCTCCTTCAGGTGTTAGAGAAGATGGGATTCGACCATACTTGGTTTAGATAGATATGGGAAATGTGGAACGATCTTTTTTTATTATATTTTAATTTATTTACTTTATTTAATTTTATTGGTTGTTTATTTATTGGTTTATTAGTTAGTTTATTAGGCGTGCCAGTCACTGGAGTGACATTTTATTATGTGCTCGATCTGACCCAGTCAGTCGATTGAGAAGTCCGAGTCGGGACTGAAAGTTCGTCATACCATAAAGGCTATGACGTTAATTACGTCCTTCCAAAGAAGGACAACCCTTGATTAATCGTCAAAGTAAGAGGGGCCCCGGGGGCAAAACGAAATAAGATTGATGTGTAACTTTACTTGCGGGATATGAGATACATGTATATATATATATATATGCTCATGCAGTTAATAGTTTCATTATGATTCATCTGCCTGTTTCCCGGTACGGGGGCGGAGAACTTAGGTTCAAAAACCACTCTCACGCATAATGATGGCTTCCATTCGGGCATAACCCGATTTTCAGTCACTCGTTATTTGATATACCGAGAGCACATGAGAGGATGATTTCAGATTGGTTTGATCGCATTAAGAGTGCAGCATGAAATAGGCATATTCGCTCATAGTGGAACCATACAAGCATAACGGAATAGCAAGAATACTACGGCATTGTGCCCGTCTATCAGTCTCATCTATATGAATCACAGAGTGAATCCGGTAGCATCTCCCCTGATCTTGGTTCATACCAAGTGGGAATAGGGAACCATCCACGCAGAGGCGAGATGGAGCCCATAATAATCGGGGAATGTTAGTGCCCAAAGTGGTGCGGAACGGGACTAAGCTGAGACGGGTTAATCCGAATGACATTTGCCCCTGAAGGAGCTTATTTCTCTATTCCCTGAAACGGACCGTTAGAAACGAGATAGGGCCTCTCGAATCCAAAGGGTTCGGCGCCAACATAGCGTACCGAAGACTAAAGTTAAATCCGGCAGCATCTCCCCTTATCTTGGGCTATGCCAAGAGGGGAAATAGGACATCCATCCACGGAGTGCCAGGATGGAAGCCAGACAAAAGATGGGCATATGGCCCAGAACCCATGGAGATGGAAACACGGTGGTTTAATGTCCATTATTATGGCGTTCTGTCAATATTCCCCTTGAGAGACCGTGGGAGAACATGCAGTGGCAGATCTCCGTAGGTTAATAGGGTTAAAGGAACATTAGTCATAAGCCAACCCGATGTAAGGACATGATCCTGTTAATATAGCCCCCAGTGGCTCGAGTGAGACCCTTGACCTTTCCTTCTTTAGACAGGATGGGAGCTCATAAAGGGCTTGATGAGAATTGGCTAGAGTTGAACGTAGTCTAAGGCTCCTGGCGCATTGGCCTCGGCGCGAGCGGACGTGAATGGGCATCGGCGCAGTTTGACTGGTACTGTCTGCCATCCCACCTGATCTTTGATAGGGGTAAGAAAGCATGCTTCATATGTGTGTTGTGTGCATGTCTCAGCAGCCTCCTTAGGCAATTGTTGGTATATGGAAACCATATTGACAGCTGGTCTCATCACCGGGGGTTCATGAGGGCATGGAGGATCCACCTGGTGTTCTCCCATTTGGAGTTCGCCCTTTTTAATCATACTTTCCATGACATCTTTGAAGACATAACAATTTTCAATAGTATGCCCCAGTGTCCGGTGATACGGACAGAATAGGGGATCATCCTTCTTGGCTGCATCTTCTGGTCTCTTTGGCTCGGGCAATGTTATCTTGTTGTATTTATATGCCCAATTAAACAAGGGCCCTGTCTTTTCCTTGGGAAAGGAATATAACTTCCTCATCTTGTTCCTCAAAGAGACTTTTTCTTTCTTCTCTGTTGCCTCTGCTGGCGGAGGTGTAGCTGTTGCTTTGGCCTTTGCTGTTTGCTGGTCAAAGGTAGTGAAATCAACAATATTTGCTTCAGTCAGCGCTGATCTCCGTTCGACAGCCTTCCCTTTCTGAGTAGCAGGAATGTTATTGGTAGGACGTCTGGATAAGGTCTCGACCTCTGCCACTACACTATTCAGACGGTCAAATGTCCTGATATCTATTCCGATCATCTTTTCAAGCACTTCCCGCCTGAGGTTCTGCTTGCATATCTGCACAGCATCTTCTTGGTATGGAGGTCGCTTGCATCTCATGGCCAAGTTCCTCCATCTTTTAATATAGTCCAGGACCGTTTCATCCTATTTCTGCCTGGTAGAGTATAATTCTGCCACTGTAATATCTCTTTCTGTGACATGAAATCTTTCGCGGAACTTCCGCTGCATATCGGGCCAATCAGCCACGGACCCGGCAGGTAAGTTGGAGTACCATTCAAGGCCAAGCCCGTAAAGGATGAGCCGAAGAACTTTAGCAAGTAAGCTTCATCAGCAGCCAAGTCTCCCATGACTGTTGTGTAGTAAGCAATATGTTCCCTTGGGGAGCCCTGCCCATTAAATTTGTCAAACTTTGGTGGCTTGTTAATGCCTGGGGGTAGTCTCTTCGCAGCATACTGCGGGGGATAAGGTACCCAGTAGATGTCAAAGGCCCCATAATCACCATCGGCCTTCTCAGACAGCTTCATCTCTATCATTCTTTCAACCATCAGCTTGTTCACCATAGCAGTGTCGACAGTCTCTGGATAGAAGTGCGCCTGTTGTTGTGTGAAGGGGGTTGTCATGACAGTGGCATGTAAACCCGGCTGCACTCCTGAGGGAGAGGGTTGCATCGTCGGCTGTGGCGGGAGAGACTGGCATGGAGCTTTCCCGTGACTTGCTTGGCGGGAAACGGCGGGTATCACCACCTCCGCAGAACTGAAAATTTCCCTTGCTGGCTCCGCATGCTTGGAGACAGGAGTTTGTTCATTCTTCTCATCTAGTTGCCTTTGAAGAGCTTCAATCTTGTGTTGGTATCTCTCAAACATCATAAGGATGGTTGGGTCCAGAGACGCAGCCATAGGTATATCTTCTATCACCCGACCAGATGTCCCCTCACCTGGGTTCATGAGTGGCACATCTTCTTCTTCTGAAGTCACCACATTTACAGTTAAAGTGGTGACTCTTGATGCATCATCAACAACCATGAGTTTCGCCTTTGCTGCCTGACTTCGCCTGGTTATGAGGCCGGGTCTTTGAGCCAATCTGGCGAGTTCTTCAGGCTGATCAGGTAGGGCACCATATCTTCCGACAACTCCGACAAGCAAAGATTTGCAATTTTTCCCTTTGTCTGTAAACTTTTCTTCTGGCATGACTAGGGAATGTCAGCCGGTCGAACACATATATCCTTTCTTTTTCTTCTCCCCGCTGCGGGGGCATCCTTCGAACATCCGGCCCTTTGGCCATCTTCAAGTTCATTGGAGTCCGAACTTGAGACTCCTGGCATCATCACTTCTCTATCATCTTCTTCTTCTCCTTCGGCGCACATGGCACGAAGTGACCTTTGTTGTCCTAGGGATGAATTCCCCAGACAGTGGAAATAGTCTTGGACCACTCTGCCCATCTCTTCTTGACTATGCCTCTGGGGATGAGATCGAGGCATCTGTCGTTCTTGTGTCTTCGGCTGATAAGCCAGCCTTGTCATCCGTGCAGCTTGATACATCTTCCGGGGATACCGGAATACGTCTGCCTGTCGGGCGCAGGCCCTTGGCATGTGGGGAACAGTCATCGGAATTGCCTCCTCTTCTTCTTCTTTGATCAGAACTCTCTTGCCCCCTCTCCTGGGGTGCATGACAGCAGCTTCTCTCGCGGGGGCTGGTGCTGGCCCCCGTGTTCTCTTGGGCACCCAGATTTGCTTGAATCTTGTCGACTTAGGTGCCAGCGGCTTACTTTCTTCTCTTTCCATATTGGCCCTCCTTGGCCAGCACTTGGAATCGGTTGTTGGTAGGGATCGCCGGAATGATGCGGTCGGGTAGTGCTTCAGCTGAGCGACCGTTGAGGTACACTCGCATTCCTCCTACTAGCATTGATTTCTCTGAGACTGACAGACGTCCCTGGGGTGCAGTAGTCCGGCTCCTCCGGTAGTTCTTTCTCTTTCTGCTGGCAGCAGCAGGAGCAGCAACTCTTCCGTCCAAGTGGTGGACGTAGCAGGAGACAACGGTCGGTGCAGTTGTTGTCTTCTGCAGTTTTTTCTCCTTGGGTACATTTGCAGCTTCTACCACAGCAGTATTTTCAGTTACATCATCGACCTGGAGCAGGTCAACGAACACGAGCCCCAAGCAGTTAGGTAGGCCCACGGACAGGGGCATGGATCCGAACGCAGTCGGTACCGCCAGGTACCCTTCACGGACGTGGTTGTCAACGACTTGCTGGCCGAACTCGACAGAAACTAGTCCGGTTTCCATTTGACTTCCTGCAAGTAGGATTAGCACATAGTCAGAATTCTTGGAGAGGCCACCAGGCCTCTTATTTTGGCGAAGAGACGAAGGGAGACTTTGTCCCATCGGGCGTGCCAACTTTGTGGAACGATCTTTTTTATTATATTTTAATTTATTTACTTTATTTAATTTTATTGGTTGTTTATTTATTGGTTTATTAGTTAGTTTTTTAGGCGTGTCAGTCACTGGAGTGACAATTTATTATGCGCTCGATCTGACCCAGTCAGTCGATTGAGAAGTCCGAGTCGGGACCGAAAGTCCGTCATACCATAAAGGCTATGACGTTAATTACGCCATTCCAAAAAAGGACAACCCTTGATTAATCGCCAAAGTAAGAGGGGCCCCGGGGGCAAAACGAAATAAGACTGATGTGTAACTTTACTTGCGGGATATGAGATACATATATATATATATATGCTCATGCAGTTAATAGTTTCATTATGATTCATCTGCCTATTTCCCAGTACGGGGGCGGAGAACTTAGGTTCAAAAACCACTCTCACGCATAATGATGGCTTCCATTCGGGCATAACCCGATTTTCAGCCACTCGTTATTTGATATACCGAGAGCACATGAGAGGATGATTTCAGATTGGTTTGATCGCATTAAGAGTGCGGCATGAAATAGGCATATTCGCTCATAGTGGAACCATACAAGCATAACGGAATAGCAAGAATATTACGGCATTGTGCCCGTCTATCAGTCTCATCTATATGAATCACAGAGTGAATCCGGCAGCATCTCCCCTGATCTTGGTTCATACCAAGTGGGAATGGGGAACCATCCACGCAGAGGCGAGATGGAGCCCATAATAATCGGGGAATATTAGTGCCCAAAGTGGTGCGGAACGGGACTAAGCTGAGACGGGTTAATCCGAATGACATTTGCCCCTGAAGGAGCCTATTTCTCTATTCCCTGAAATGGACCGCTAGAAACCCTGCAGAGATAGGGCCTCTCGAATCCAAAGGGTTCGGCGCCAACATAGCGTACCGAAGACTAAAGTTAAATCCGGCAGCATCTCCCCTTATCTTTGGCTATGCCAAGAGGGGAAATAAGACATCCATCCACGGAGTGTAGGGATGGAAGCCAGACAAAAGATGGGCATATGGCCCAGAACCCATGGAGATGGAAACACGGTGGTTTAATGTCCATTATTATGGCGTTCGGTCAATATTCCCTTTGAGGGACCGTGGGAGAACATGCAGTGACAGATCTCCGTAGGTTAATACGGTTAAAGGAACATTAGTCATAAGCCAACCCGATGTAAGGACATGATCCTGTTAATATAGCCCCTAGTGGCTCGAGTGAGACCCCTGACCTTTCCTTCTTTCGACAGGATGGGAGCTCATAAAGGGCTTGATGAGAATTGGCTAGAGTTGAACGTAGTCTAAGGCTCCCGGCGCATTGGCCTCGGCGCGAGCGGACGTGAATGGGCATCGGCGCAAAGGGGTGGAATGGCTTGAATGGGCATCTGCGCACAGCCTCCCTCGGCGCGCTTCCAGCTCTCGGCGTTCTCGCACCGAGGGGAGAGGCGTGCGCCGATGGAGTTTGGCGCCGAGTAGCTTCTAAGACTGGGTTTCAGGTTTTCAGAGACAGGTTTCAGAGGTTTTTAGAAGCAGGTTTTCAAGGGTTTCAGAGGCAGGCTTAAGGGGGTTGTAGAGGCTCCGTTCTTGAGGTTTACAAGGGTTTAGAACCAACGCAAATGGGGTCACACAGGATGCCAAGGAGAGTGGGTTTCAGAGGGATAATCTCAAGGGATGAGATCATGTTTCACTTAGCAAGGCTACTGGGGACCGACCGTTTATTGAATCCTCTGCAACCAGATTCTATCATATCCCTCACCATTTCATGGATGAAGGGCCACGAGATAGACTGTCTCGGGCTTCATCATGATCAGGAGGTTGGGAGAAGGAGCAGGAGAAATGCTAATCAAGAAGCTCTCATACAAACATATCCCTCATCGTTCTACGAATGAGAAACCACGAGATAGACTGTCTCGGGCTCTCATTGTGAATCAGGGGCTAGAAAGACTCAGACGATGCAACAGAAGCAGATTTAAATGATCAGGAAAATATACACACAACGGAAACAATTTCCTCATAACCATGATCATGTACGATAATTTCAGAAGAAGGGGACAGAAGGAAGGAAACTCAGAATTTCATATTTCATTTCATTCCGGGCGAATACATTCATTCGGTATTTAGGGGAAATCAGATTGCAAGGGCATTCATGTGAACAGATGCTCCTCGAACACATATCAGACTATGCTAATGCTCAATGTTTACAACGGAACAGAAAAAGCACAATAAACCTAAGGACGAGTTACAGAAGAAAAGACTGATCGGAAGACTCGAGATGAGGGGGGGGGGAAGAGACAGATATAGCCCCTCAGGGCATTTGAAAGCCACCCCACCTTGCTTTCTTCTCCACGGATCTTTGCAACTCTCTCCTTCTTCTTCAGAATCTTCAGCAGGCTCTCAGACCCCTTTCTCTTTTTCTCAGCTCTCACTCTTTCTCAGCTCAGATGGCTTCGAATGTTCTCGCCTCTCTTTGTCGAAGATCAGGGTTTTTATAGAGGGTTAACCCTCTGTCCATCGGCGCATGCTCTCCCCGGCCCACTCGGCGCGACTTCCATCATAGTGGGCTTGAGCCCATTTCATCTGTGCATTCGTATTGACAAAGGTCATTTGAATGACCAGACCTTTTCATCGGTTAAGTGGGCTTCTTAGAATGCCCATTGACCTTCTTTGTTGTCTATTTTAGCATCTGTCATCAACACATTGTGTGAAGCTGTGTGAGCCCCGTTTCATGAGTATCAGAACATACTGAGGATCCTTTTCAGCGGGCAGATGATTGCCCGGGTGTTGACGTAGTTTTCATCAGCCCGACTATCTTGAGCGATGGCCGTACTGGACAGTGGCTTAGCCGATGATGACTTCAGTCTTGTATAATAAGAAAATATCTCGACCATACTTGGCTTAGATGGATATGGGAATGCATCTCGTCTGTTTCCTTTGCTGCTCTCATTAATGGGCAGCCATCCTCGTACTTCCAGAGTGGGAGAGGGCTTCGGCAGGGGGACCCGTTATCTTTGTTATTATTTGTGCTGGTAGCTCACATTCTGAGTAGATTGTGGATGAGGGCTGAGGCTGCAGGAGTTATACGAGACTTCCAGCTAGGGTGGGAGGGTAATTGCATCACCCACCTCCAGTACGCAGACGACACGATCCTCTTCCTTCCTGATGAGGAGTAGCAAATGTTTGATGCCAGGTTGATGCGTCAAATGGTTCAGGACATCAGTGGCCTGAAGGTTAACTACTCCAAAAGACTTATTGTCGGGTTCAACATGGAGGCTTCTGCCCTTTGGTGGGTTGCTGATTTATTTGGGTGTCTGGTTGGGAGTTTCCTCTCTCTTATCTGGGCCTGCCTCTGTCCTCAGGTGCTCTTCATTGTAAGGATTGGTAAATGGTGGTGCAAAAATATGGATCCAGACTACCAAGTTGGAAAGCGAGACTCCTCTCCTATGGAGGTCTCCTAGTGTTGTGCAGATCTGTGTTGGACAGCTTGCCGACATATTTTCTCTCCATCTTCAAGATCCCCAAGACTGTGGCGAAGATGTTGGAATCTATCCAGGTCAAATTCTTCTGGCATGGCAGTGGAAACAGAGAGAGAGAGAGGATGGCATGATATTTCTTGGGGAAGAGTATGTAAGAGCAAGGAAGGCGGCAGGATGGGTATCCAGAACATTAGAGATTTCAACTTAGCACTCTTTTGTAAGTGACTGTGGAGGCTTGGGACTGAGGATGAAGGTCTATGACTGCAGCTTATCAGACAGAGATACTACTCCACACCCAGAGGGTGGGATTTGTTATCGTCCACGCTATACAAGGTCTCCCCGATTTGGAGAGGGATCCTTCGGGGTGTTGATTTTATCAGAGCCAGTGTTCGAGTTTGACTGGGAGATAGGCAGAGGAGTCTCTTTTGACAGGACAGGTGGTGTGGCTACTTCACCCTTGCAGAGGTTTTCCCGGCCCTGTTCGCTATTGCAGGGGCGTCTGGAGGGTTGGTGGCTCACTCCTTTGATGCCGAGCTCATCGGGGGCATTTGGGCTCCCATCTTCAGGAGGAACCTTCAGACTCAAGAAATGGACCAGTTTCAGCTGTTATTGTCTTTCCTTCTTGACTTTCGGCCGGTGTGTGAAAGGGCAGACACTTGGGCGTGGAGATGAGCGGCGGATGGAGCCTTCTCAGTCAGGTCTGTCTACTCTCTCATTTCGGAGGGGGGTGTGCGGCACTCTTATGTTTCCCAGGGTGGGCAGATGTAATTGTCATGGGCGGATTTCTCATGGGCGGCTTTCCACGTGTGATAATTCCTTGCATGTCTAAGAGGCTTCCATCTATTCACCTTTCATGCTCCTTTGAAAAATCAAGTGATGTAATTGTCTTGAAAGGTGGCTGCCTAGATGCCTAGGCAGCCCATCCACCATCAAGCATGTCATCTGCCTCAAAGATCACCACCTCAATGTTTGATTTTTTTTCCAATGCTTATTTATCTGCTATGCCTGTTTTACCATGTATTTACCCAGTCATATCCTTGAAATACATTGCATAAATCTATATTGCTAGGTGCTGCATAGGGATTTGATAACGACATCAAGCTTCTTCTGTAAAAAGCCACATTTGCTCTGTTGTTTCATGTCAAGGGCTGGTTGTGATTGTGATAAAAGAAGAGTTGCTGCATTAAATCTATATCACTAAACAAAGGAAGTCATCGTTTTCATCCCTCTTTCTAGCATTTTGCACTCTATTCAGATCCCTCGTCATAATAAACTGCTGAAATGAATTGGGCCTTTTTTACCTAGTCCATCTTTTGCGTTTTTCTTTTGTACATATACACACAGGCCCAACTACTTCTTTAGTATACCATAGTAGAACTGTAGGCGGGGGCAACTTTTGTGTAGTGGGGTTGTCAGTGGGGAGTCCCAAGCTTGATTCCCATTTTGGTGATAAGGTTTCAGGTTTGAAGGTGACGGCGTGTGAAGGTTGTGAAAAGGGGATTATGTTGGAGGTTGGGTCAACTTGCCTTGCTGTTTGACTTGGTATTGTGGGGGGGGGGAGGCAGCTTTTCAGTGTCCGAGGTTGGGATTCTTCCATCAGAAATCTTTTAGGGCCTCTTTGATTTCCGAATTGTCGGATGGCTGTCGGGTGGAGGGCGCGGCGTCCCCCCCTCACACACACAATTGCCTTGTTCGGGCTTGTTTGACCCCGGAGGGTCGAACAACGTGTCCCGCTCGATTATCACACAGGGCCTTACAAAGTGTGCTGGGCTGGGACTGACGTTCCTGGGCCGAGCAATCCTTGTGTTGACTGGCTGTCCTCTTTCCCCTCTTGCCGGTCAGGGAGCCTTGTCCCCTGATTTGGTTGGTTGTCTCGTGTTTGATGTCATGATTTGCCAACTTGCATCATATTGATGTGCGTGGTTTGCGACTCGTACCATACCAATGCGAGTCGGTTGACCCATATCAGTTCGGAGGAAAACCGATATGCCTTTTGATATGAGTTCAAGGGGCAGGCGGGGGAGAGGAGCAGCTTTGTGGAGACTGCTTCTTGATGTGATCGTCCTATGAACCGAATTTTGTATCAGCTGCAAGTCACGGCATCTTCAATGACGGACCAAATTTCTTATCTATTATTTGTTGTGGATATACCAACAAAAACAGCCTCTTATTCTTCCTCTCTCTCTTTTTTGCACGCGCTATGGTACTAGTTCTGTCGTGGGAAATTCCTCTAATTTGGTTATAACACTGTTCCTGTGGTGTCGGATCGTACCTTCATTTAAGCGGCCATATTGCAATCTATTAGTAGGTGATATTTGCAAGAAGAGTAGGCATCCCAACTCATTTCTCCTTTTAATATGCGATGCTCGTTGATAGGCATCCCAATTCATTTGATTTAGGTCTATCTCATCCAAGGATCACCTTTCTATAATATTATCATATTTGCACTTAATAAATAAGCATTTAGCACTTAGTTGTGTCTGCCCTTTGTTCAAATATGTCTTGGATGCCTTCTATAGTATAAGCGATTTTACCTAATTTTCCGATATATGCTCATGGGGAATAATGGTGTTTTATGTCGATGCTTTGGTCGAAGTGCAAAAATTAGTAGATTATTCTACATGACTCAAAAACCGGTTCAAGTGTTGAAAACTTAGTTTCCGCTGACTGTCTTATGCTGCATCCTACATTTGTTGTATGTGAAAAATCTGAAACGTAATGAACAAAATCTCGTGTGATGCGATTTGTAGTGATGCAATAATGGTTGGACCTCCAACCTGTAACTTGGTCTAGCTTTTTTCTGAAGATTATGTTGTGTTTGTGTCAACATTTGGACACTTGAAAGAGCGTACCTGTCCTCGGTGCATTGTCAGATGATGATATCAGATTTAGTGCACCTCATCTGAATTCTGTGGCTTTGCATCCACCAATTAACGACAAACGGGAAAGGGTCGACTCTTTTGAGTGCCCTCCTTTGGAGACGAAAATGATAAAATAGCGAACTCCCACAATTTAGCATTTTTTTCACCACATCTTCTAATTTAAGACCTCCCGGTTACAAACCCAAAAAGTCGTCATCCTTTCCTGCCCTCAGCGTGTTCACAGGTGTCATCTTTCTAAGTGGACAGGCCATGACGTGCCCATCCATTGGTTCATTATTCTGCATCTCAAGTGCGATTAAATCAAGTAGTCCTAGACAACAAGTTACTAGGGGCCAACGAGCCTTGTCACACTATCTAATCCTCCGAATCTCCAAACCTGAAAGCCAGTCCTATCGGTATCTATTTTCCTCCTCCCATTGATCTATATGAGATAACATGATGTGAGGCACAAGAGAAGGCCGTGACAACAGGAGGAAAGAATTTTGTATTAATATTCTGTATTTCAAACCAGATCTGCAGTACTGTGTGACAATACCTTGGGGATCCAGTTAGCCCAATTATGCCAAGCTATTAATCAAGAGTAATTCATATTGCACCCCTGGTGGTGCATGGCCCCCCCCCCCCCCCCAAAAAAAAAAAAAAAAAAAGCCACATTCATCTTCATCAAATCTATATGTTCGTACAGTTCGATCATAGATTGTTGGATGGTTAAAAGAATAAGAAAAAGATTGTATATCTTAAATGCACCAAAAGTGATAGATCTATTATTTAGGGTGTACTAAGAAATGATCTTCATTTTTTGACATTTTTAGATTGGACTGTGCAGACATGTATCTTGGATGTTACTTAACAAGATAATATTTTTTTTGAAATTCTTATTTTTTATTTTCACCAGTGACGATGCAACAAGCATTACTCGTTAATCATAACACCTGAAACAAAACCCTTGTGCCATCCGTGTTCGTTTTCCTCTCTCTTCTCTTCATGGTCCAATAACCTGATCACATATCCATGAAATTTGGAGGCCCCTCTTACCTACTCGCAACTGTCACAAAATTCTTTGGGTTCGATTATGTGGGCACTGTGTCCTTCCGCTGATTGTGTAGTTGCATGCTCGTTTAGATCTTCTAGGGGTTCTCTTCCTTTTCTCACTAGCTAAAATGTTCTTGGTGATCATTCTGCTATGCAAAATTGTTCTCACTTTTTGACAAAACTGAGTGGGTTGAGAAAATACACGGCTATTCTTGTTTCCCTGTGAGTTAAGTATGTACACGGTATGCATCAAATCATTTGTTTCGGCTGTTCCTACAACGCTGGAACAGTGCATGTATGTGACAACAAAGCCAGTCCCAGTTGCTGCTCGTTTTATGGGAAGACAAACGCGGCTGGGGAGTGAAGTGAGGGGACCAGCTTACAACTCAAGCCTGAAAACTACTCTGGTCCTGAAGGCTTGGTAGATATCTAGAATTTGAAGATGAGATGGAACACATGATGCTTCTATGTGGCCCACCCAGACATTGTTATATGTGAGATTGTAATCGAATATACTGTGCTTTTCCTGCCCATAAAACGCAGGGTTTATTTTGCAGTAATCTTAATGGCAGATTGGTTTTCACAGAATAAAGTGGCAGCAAGGTGGTGTTGTTCCTTGATGTCAGTAAAAAGATACTGAAGGCGGGTAATCTCATATCCATCAAAAGCCATAGAACAGTATTCGCACACAATAACAAAGGATCAGGAAACAAAGGGATTTCCTCAGATTTCCATTAGACAGAGCTATATATACATCTAGGAAAGGTGCAGTTCCAGTGATAGACTGCCCTGACGCAGGAAGTGGATAAATTGGAGCTAGTCACTACATGCTTGTAAAGTGAACGGGCTTGACGGTGAAAGCAAAATCCCCATGTTAATTTGGAGGTGAATCCATATATATAAAGGAGAACCTCGTATCATCGATCCTCTTTGTCATGACTCATGATCATAAAACCTTAGCCATTCATTTTAGAACAACTAGACCCAGTTTCCGATCCAAGATTCTTGTCAAAAATATATGATCGGCAGACTAAACCTCTATAAGATTAATTATCCCAAGTATCCAAAGGGAAGAATCTGTAAAATCACTCGTTGGGTACAAAAGACTAGTTATGTGTTAGTTTAGTTTAAGGCGAGGACGGTGCAAGCTCGAGAAATGTACTGACACAATTGTCATCAAACGGGGGGAGAAACTACCCTTCAACAGGCTGCTCTTCTTAGTGTTGGTGTCCTGCAGCATTCAAGTGTTCGGGGAATCAATGGCATAATTAAGATGGGTATACCTCCTACCGCGTCACTGTTTAATTATCCTTTGTTTTGGAAATCTCTCAGCGGTTAAAACATGGATACTTGTACATGTAAAACATAGCTTGGGGGAGAAATCACTGGAGCAAAGCAGTCCTATAGGAACGGAGCTAAAGTACCGTGAAAGAAATCAAAGCTAGTGTTGTCCCAGCCATTTTGGATCGATGTTAAAAAAACTGGACCGAACTCAATTCTAGGAAAGAGAACAACAAGAAACAATCCCCTTTTGATTAGCATCTGCTTTAATTACCTTTTTTTTAAAAAAAATCTCGGTCCTATTTTTTAACTGTCATTATATATCATGATGATCATTTGCATTAGCGTCATCCCCATAAATTCTGGGACTTGGCTAAATCCAATAAAAGATCTTTCAGGTAGAAGAAGATGGTTAAATTCAGGGTCTTGTTAATTAGTCCCAAATCCTTTATAAGATTTGGTCTTGTTAGTCCCAAATCCTTTCAGGGAAGATAGCTTATTAAGAAATTTTTTTGGCCAGTACAGCGTTTATAAGATTGTGTCGACTGCCAGCTATCTACTCAACCACCTAACTTTGGATATATGGGAGGAGATCTCTCAGAAATCCCATGAGAAGTACCAAGGGTTCTCCCCTAGATCTCTAAAAAGAGAATTAGCGGAAGAGGAAAAAGAACATATATATATATATATATATATACACATACATACAACTTGACTCTCCCATGCATCCAACTCTCAAATGACAACTAATTAATTAAGCTTCTTTTAATTCCAGTCTAATGACCTTGCCTCTCATTTCCAGAACACTGTTCTAGAGTGCCAAATAGACCCCAAACGTACTTGTTGCTCCCCGGCCCCATCATGCAAGTTACTGAATATTTTCAATCAATGATACATGTCGCCCTGCCACCACAACCCCATCACGTTAATTAATTAGATATCTGAATCTGCACTGAGGTGTACTTGTATACTCCGATCCCAGTCCACCAAGAGTAGTTCATCCATCTCTGATTTCGGCTTCTGGCTTTTATAAGCTGGCCCTGTGCTAGCTCATCGTGTGGGAAACGAAACGATTGGGTAGGCAGCCACTGACCACTGGAGAGGACCAACTACCCCCTTGCGCAGTTTGTGTTCCCCCACCAAACAACGCGGGTGGGGGGTGGATCGACGTGATGGAGAATGCAACTCTTCTCCCCATTTATCTGTGGCGCCTGCACCGGGGCCTACTCCTTCCTGCTCACCCTCATCCCCCTTTTCAATGCTTTCCAACATGTGTCTTGACGGGGATGTGCTCTTAAGGAAACCCTTGTTATATAAGTTGTTGCTTCCTTCCCCAGCCAGCACCCATCAGGGGAGGGGTACGTTTACATCAACCGGCGAAACAGAGGTGGCCAACAACTGCTGGGATTTCCCCGGAGTGCATGCAGGTGGTGACACACATTTGTCTGTGATCACAATGATTGGGATTCTTTCCTTGGGTGGGGGGTTGCCATTAGGGTTTCTAGGCAGACGGGGGATGGGGGCATAGGGCTCCCCCCCCCCCCCCCAAAGTGGAGAGGATCCCTTTTCAAGTAAGAACTAGGGTTGGAGCTCCATAGACAGATGCATGTGATGTGATTGCCATCAGACGTACCAGTACTCATTGTATATATCTTTTTGTTGAGGTGCATAGTTACCTATCTGTGGTGAGATACCTCTAGGGAGGGAGAAGACCATCCGCTGCATATCATGTGATGGCAATTTTTTAGGGCTTTCTTTTTGGCACAGAACCACCTAAATGATCAGGTCCACTTGTGATCAGAAGACCAGATTTTGCTGTACAGATGAAAACTTCGTAAAGATTACATCATGTAAAGACATTAATCTCTTCGGGCGGCTTTGACATCGGGTTGGTCGGGCGGATAGCGCAACCGGGGAGAGAGAAGCTCCCGGTGGGCCCCGCCTCCCCTCTCACACAGCCTCCGTTAATCGAGCGCTCGACCCCCCGAGGTTGAGCACGCTAACCGTGCTCAGTTAACAAAGGGGACCTTCATGTCCGGTGTCTAATTAACTGGGTAGACAGTTGACTGACATTGAGCGTTTGGTAGCTGTATATATATATATATCACAAACACGTAAGGATTGTAATTACGTGTATATATAAACTTATAGTCATGTTTAAGTTTTTATTTATTTTTAGATAATTTGGAAGACAAGCTACCCATCCATATCATATGATCTTAGATTGGGCGATTATAAAAATAAAAAAAAGAAAGGACGCTATTTTTTCATGCCAAAAAATGGACTTGACCCATTAAGGGTGTCCCTTCTTTTGTGTTTTGAGTTTTTTGTTGTTGTTGTTGTCGTAGTAATCCGATTATAGATTGGGACTATACGGGCATGCAGGTTGCTTGCCGGCAAGTAATTAATTTAGAAAAAAAGAATTTTTTTCTGTATATAATAATGTAGTAGGTTAAAAACTCGTCCTCTTTTGGCATGTGTACACAAGATTACTCGATGGGGGTATATGCAAGAAGGCTCTTTCATTTGAAACTTCTACATGAATAAATTTACTAAAATTTGAGTACATAAACGTGAATACATGTGTGAGTTACATGAGAAATATTACGTTATAACATCAATTAATAAAAAACTTTATCATATAAACGCTTTATCATAACAATGCGAACAGGTCAAAATATGCCCACAGCGATCAAACGCCGGGTCTTCGGCGCCCCCAAATATTTTGGAGCTGCAAGATTCCTCGATGATCTGCGCGCGGTGGGGGGACGGATGATGGGTTGTCTGCCACGTACTGCTTATACACAACATTCTCACTGAGTATTCGGTCTTGGCCTATATGTAACATGCATGCATATGCCAAGGCAGGACTTAATTGTAATTTTCCCATTTCATGTGTGCCCCAGTCGATCGATGTTTGTATTTACACACTCTGGCTTGGAGTTACATATATACCCTAACCATACATCAGGCTATTTATTTAATTATTTAGATATTCATATGTGTATATATATATATAAACTTGATACATTGGGAGGACAGAAAGAGAAAATTATTACTACGTGGCTAGATCCCTTTGAATGAATAGCGATAATTAAGTAGCCTCGCCCCATCCAAATTAGTCCGCCCGGTGCCCAGGGAAGGGAGTTTGTCTTTTCTTTTACACAAAACTCAGTAGATTAGGATCTAACGGCTAAAAAAAAACACCAACAGGAATTTTTTTTGGTCAACAACATGATCATCTCTCTCTCTCTCTCTCTCTCTCTCTATATATATATATATATATATATATAATGACAAAATGTGTTGATGTACACTACTACTATGTACCCAACAATATTTTCTGGTTAGTATATATAGACCACTATTCTTTGTGACGTTTCACTAAAAAGAAGTTCAGCCTTCATTTTGAAACTCTAAGTTAAGGTATGTCTGCACATATTAATTAATTACGTGCCATGGAAGAAGGGTATATACATAAACAACTCGATCCATTCTTTTCACTGACACCAGTTATGGAATCTTGACTAGCAGAACGTATCCACGCAAAGGAGGCAAACTAATATATACTAACTAACCTGATCAGGCGAATATTAATTTGGATCCAACTGACCCTAATATAAAACCACTAAATGATATACGTACGTAAAGACCGGGATGTATATATATATATATACACACACACACGTACTTAAGAACTACGCGTATTTGACGCTACATTCCTCCCCCGTTGACGCCGCCGACGGCGTCATCCCTGTGATTCGAGTGCGTCCGGATTTCTGGATATAATTAACATTATGGGAGTTGGGAAGGAAGGCACACCAGATTTTTTATTTTTTTAGTCCACCCCCGCTTTGAATATATATATATATATATGTTCATACTATAAAGTTTTCTTCTTATCATTGTCTATGTTCGTATCTCATGGTATATATATATAGCCTCGATCTCCTGCTGATTTCTTTGGTTTACGCTGAACACCATGTGCCGTGAGAGGCCGAGTGGGCCTTTGCATGGATGTGAAAGTTGGAGAGACAGGACGGGGCGTTAATATGGTGACAAACGAGCCGACATGTGAATAGATTGAAAAAAAAATTTAAAAAAAGAAGAAGAGAGGGGCCGGAGAGAGCTAGGTAGATTAGGATCACGGTGGCTGCCTAGATCGACTCGACCAGCTTGGGGTGGGTGTACGTAAAAGGGCATATTTTCTTTTCTTTTCTTTTCTTTTTTTTTTTTTAAAAAAAACTCGTTAGGTTAGGGATGATCATTAGGGTTGGCGTCCTTGGTTACATGTCGTTATCTCTAGGGAGTACCCCGTTTTAAGTTGGAGAGACAGCACAGGTACTTATCGCTGGTGGGGTGCAGGGTCTCAGCTTCTCTTTCACTGTAGGGTTAACGTTTAAACGCTGAGAGAGAGAGAGAGAGAGCGACGTCTCACTTTCTCTTTCACTGTAAAGTTTAATCGCGTAGAGAGAGAGAAAGAGATGAATTTTGAGAGACAGAGAGGTCTCAGGTTCTCTTTCACTGTTAAGCTTAAATGTAGAGAGAGAGAGAGAGAGTGGGGTTGAATTTTAAACGCAAAGAGTGTGTGTGCGTGAGAGAGAGAGAGAGAGAGATTTCTTTTCCTTGCCTTGCCGTATCGTCCATTCTAGCTAGCTTTGCTCCCCGTCGACATCTCGTGGTCTGCCTCCACCACGTCGCCATTCACGCACCAGCGAAAGCACCTTATCCCGAACTATGAGAAGCCCGGGGGAGATCCCCCACCCCACCCACACACGGGAAAGGAATAAACAATAATAACAGTGATCACATATATATATATATAAAACACACACCCACTCATTGACGAGCAGCTAACGGACGAAAGAGACGAGAAGGCTACGCCTCCGGGGGGGAGCCGTCTCCGGCTCGGGAACCACGGAAAAGAACGTGGCGATGCCGACGAGCAACTTGTTTAATATTAACCTTCCCCCATCATGGCGTACGCAAGTTGAACTGTTCGGAGGGTGGACTTCGGTGCATGGCGGAGGCGGCTTCGCTGGGACGGCGCCGCGGCCTCCCCACACGCCGACACGGCCGTGTTGCTGCTGCGTGTCGGGTGGGTGTATATGGCTGCAGCGGCCTACGCAGCTGCGGTCGTGCTGGGGCTAGTGTTGGAGGTGATGCCCCCTTTTGTCCACACACCGGTACAGACAGGAGCCCCGAGCTACTGACTACTGCGGAGTACGTGCCACTGCCCCAATATATAGTGATCAAGGCCACTGAGACGCTGAGGCCCCCCGGGTTGACGAGTATTTCTCTGAAGTTGGGTTGAGGCATTTTGTCATCACAACCAATTAGTATGAAGAAGAAGCCGGTACATACATACATATATATATATATATATGTATATATATGCCTAATTAACAGTGTGACTAGAAAAAATCATCACACAAGAATCTAATATATATTGGAGTGCTAATTAAGGGCCAATACATAGCATCTGACCAGAGGGCATGAGTCCGGTTCATGTTAGCTAGTTTTCTAATTAAGGGAGGAGTTATATTGTATGACTCATTCTTCAGGTTTCCAAGTGGCGTAGGAACCAGATGGGCTATATGTATGATGGCCCAGCCTGTATGTATGTTAAACGTTTTTGCTGAGGAGGATACGGCAAGATTAATCGAGATTGGGGTTCATGTAAACAGCTAATTAAGATTTTCTTTCTTGCTATATATGGACTTTTCTGTGTCTGTGACCAAATGCTAATTGCTTGCGCTTATGATAGAATTCTACCCATCTGTCTTATGAACAATTCACTCACGCCCTCAAACAACCTCTAGCTAGCTAGCTACTCTCTCTCTCTCTCTCACACACACACACACACACACACACACACACGATTCTTTTCCTCACAATTGAGGGTGGTCGGGTAGGACAGTAGATAAACTGACATCATCCTGGGTACAATCGCGGAATCTCTTCTCACACTGTCGGAGGGAACCTTCAACGAGAAGCGTCTTCTTGGGTTGGGTGATCTCCCACCCGAATAATATTCTTGGCATCTCATTCCTCTCGGTGCATGCCTTGTTCCGCCACGTGAATGTGCTCTCCCTGAGCTCGGAAGCTGGCTGAATTGTCCAGGGTATATATAAGAGAGAGAGAGAGAGAGAGAGAGAGAGAGAGAGAGAGAGAGAGCAAGCCACCACCCGGGAAGACGACGGGGAGGGTCCCTTCCGGACTTTTAATAGAGTGTGCATCATCTAGATATATAACTAACTCCTCTTGTAACGTACGTACTACTTTGGATGGAATTTCGAAAGTAATAAATGGGAGAAATAACACATAGGTGCTGACCCAATCAATGTTTCCTCGGCTCTACCCTTGACTCCCTACACGTAACACCAAAAGGAGCTAAATTATTAATTTGGAGGATGGGCAGGATGTGACCCCCCCCCCCTAACTAGTGCACTGGGGCAGCGATTGTTTGTACTCCTCTCTCTCTCTCTCTCTCTCTCTCTCTCACCAACTAGTGGTGGACCGACCCTTCCCGTGCGCAGTGGAGGGCAAACAACTTTCATTGGGGGGTGTTGCCTTTTCTTCTTGCCCAACAAGGATGTCTAGCTTGGTGTCAAAAGTCAGACGGGCTATAACTATATATATATATATATATATAAATAAATAAGGAGCATATATGTATCCCACCACATGGTAAATTAATGCCACCTCGATCAGAGAAACTCAACGTTACGTCTTCCTTTTTTTCAACTCCCCCCCTTCTTCCTTGGCTCCTCGTGTATATATGCCTATCTTACCACTGTACGTCCCAATGAAAAGCAGGCATGTGTGTAGTGGATCCATGTTCGCATACACATGCATCTTATAACATGGTAAGGATGTTGTACAATTGCGCTGAAAACTGTACGACTTGCACGGGTAATTGCATGATTCCCGCGCGTATTCCTCTCATTAATTAACATGGCATCTTCAATTAAATATTTAAATAAGGTCTTTAACATAGAGAATTTAAGTGAATTATTGCAAGCCTTTTTCTTTTGTGGAAAATGTTTTTTTCTTTTTTTTGCATAATTAAGTCGCAACTGTTTTAACACCTATAAAATATAAGTATTAATGTTTCTCAGGTTCAAGATCATCAAAGAAATAATTTCGCCGACTTTTGAGAGGACGGTAATTTTCCCGTAGACAGCAAACTTTATTCTCCTCAAATGCGAAATTAAGTCATGATAGATCAATACCAATAAGTCATAGAATATTCAACGTAGATTATATTAAAAATAATTCTTTTTAGGCTTCTTGAAACTTAGTGCAAAATTAAGGTACTTACAAAACAGCTGTGATTCCTGCAGCTCCTGAAATCTTGTTCCCTATGAAATAGTTTTAGATTTTTTTTAATAAATAATTAACGTGCGGTGACAAGATTAACGTACAAATTTAGTTGAGCCATAACACACACAGATAACATATACTATTGTACGTAGGTGGTGATAATATATATATTCCGTTTGTTTATAAGAATCTGTATAGAGAAATTAACTTTGAAACTATATATATATATATATATTATAGCATCTACTTTAAAACATGAGAAATTAATATATCTCTTGCACTTAACTAAGTTATTTTATCTAGCAATCATGAAGGGTGGCTTGATCATGAAGGGTGGCTTACTTTGCTAGGTATTTACAAGACTTCTTTAATAGGAGAGTTCAAATACGAATATGATCAACCAAATTTTTCCTATTTAAACGAATCCCGCGAACATCAACCACCTTCTCAGCGCCACACATCGCACTCAAGCTCTCAAGCGAGAAACAAGGCGGAAAACAAACACAAATCCCTAAGTCAGCTGCCGACTGTACTGGATCTTATGGACTCTGATCACTGCAATATCTCGAATTCCTATGTACGTCTACAACCACCGCTCTGATACCATCTGTAACGACTCGAGAATCAGATTACCGAGAAGGCTCGATAACCCGAGACTCGAACCGTCGCCCACAAGCCGGGAGGGCTCGGAAAGGCTAAAAGCAGTGTGGAGGCACAAAGAAATAGGAAATAAAGTAGGATAATTCAATAATTAACAGAAATAAATAAACAACAACTACTACAACAGAGTCCAGTCCAACAGAAAGTACAGTCTAAAGCAGTAAAACGTACCACATGCTAAGTGAACACTCGACCCGGCGAGCTGGCAATTAAGAACCTCTGAACAGCATCCTCGAACCACGAGGAAGAACCGCCACACCTGAAAAGCAGGGGTGAGCCTTCTGTCATTGGCCCAGTAGGGATCCCGCGGAACCCCAACTGAGAACAACGGCGGCACGGAAAGCTATAACTACGGGAGCAACAGTAACAATAGGAACAGTAAACCCGGTGGCTGGTCAAAACTCGGTACTACAACTACTCCTATTGTACCGGTCAAGCAGAAAGAGAAGTCCTGATCTCACAGTCGGGAACTGAACCACACTAGCACCACTTACCGAAGTAAAAACCTACGGCAACCCCGTCGTAGAGGCATGTCTCCCAAGACATGGCCAACCTGAACACGTTGTCCAAGGTGCAACCCCGACCATCTGGTCGCGGACACTGCACCAACAAGACGCAACCTCGGTAAAGCTACTAGCACCCGTCTCACAGCACGAGAACCGACACTCGCGCCACGTCGAAACACCCAGAATTCAACGTTCAACACGACCAAAAAATCGAAGGTCGAAGTCACATAGACTGATTGCCAGTCTGTCACTCCCGACTCGACAGGAGTACCTCCCACTAGAAGAAAGGCCGAATGCGTCCACTGACGTCTTAGTCCGCGCCTCAGGTGTCCGCCTGGCACGATAGCCCCCGGCGGAGGCAAGGACACCGTACAAGTAACCACAAAACAAGTGACTAGCTGGGGTCACGTCCGTCAGCGTGGGTCCAACCGCCCCCCAACCACGTGTGCACACACAGACCGTCCGTCCCTGGTCTGGCTCTCTGACCGATTTTCCCCTCAGCCGGACTCTGGCTGCTAGACGAGGGGCCCGACAGAAACCAGTCTAAAACCGTCCTAAGGGTAGCCTCTCCACCACTCCCTGGTGGGACCACTAAACGTGTAAGCAGGTTACGACTAGTGGAGGGTCACTACGGAGTAGACTCTCAAGTCAACGGAAAACAACGTCCGAACCCGACGGAGTACGGGGACTGTCCCACGTACTAGCACCGTCGCACGGTGACCACGGTCGGAGAAGAAACGGGACTCACAGTCCACGGGCCACGCACCTGGCCACGTAGAAATGCCAACACACGGTTCCCAAGGCAGCTCTCAAGCCGCCAAACCGAATCCCATTCTCAGGGAAAAACGGGAACCCTCCAGCCCTAGGCTGGGCAACTAGACTCGCAGTCCAAGGCCTTACCCATGGCCTACTCGGAAACCTCTTTTCGGAGAAACTCACGGCATGCGGGGAACCCTCGCCGCACTCACACCGACGCACGGTGACTCGGTCAAGTGTAACATAAAAGCCCAGAACACGAGGAGTCACTCGGACTCTCAAACCCATGGGCACGCTAAACGAGGTAGCACAGTCCTCCCAACACCCTCAAACCACGTACACAAGACCCTCGGGGTGTCTGGGACATTCACGAGACCGCAAGTCGACCATTGGGTCCCAACCGGGTCGACCAGGAACCTACACAACGCGAAACGATCGCGGCAAGCACGAAGAACCACTTCGGCGCAACACAGTGCTTGGCGGTCTATCTTTGGGCCGTCACAGCTGTAACGGTCCAAAGCTAGGCCGTCACAACACTGTAACGGTCCAACACAGGAGCGTTACACAAAACGGGTAACACTAGCTGTGGCGCACCCACGCTGGGGCGTCACAGCCTCTAACGGACCAAACCTGGTGCGTTAGAAGACAGACCAAAACAGGTTGTGACACACACCCCTCGGGGCGTCACAACCCCTAACGGACCTACCCAGGTGCGTTAGAAGAAGGGATACGTCCACTCTGACGCACCCAAGCAAGGGTGTCACAAGGCTCTGACGGTCCACCCCTGGTGCGTTAGAGTCTCGTGACCCCGATCGGTCAAAAACCACGATAACGGATGTAACGGTCGAACCCAGGCGCGTCACACCCTCTGACGGTTTATCGTAAGACCGCCAGAGCGACCGACGCCCTGCCGACACTACAAACCTCTGTGATGCACCCTCCTTGGGGCGTCACGGCACGTAACGCACCCACCCTGGGGCGTCACAGCCTGTGACGGTCACTGGAATGACCGTCGCACCGTCCCGAGAGCGGAACGGCGGGAAACGACCCAAAAATCTGATCCACACCCCAATCACCCCCGGGTGATGGGGAAACAAAGGGGAATCCATCCCCAAGCCCCTAGGCATGCATCTAAACCCCTGGATCGGCCAGAAACGCCGTAAAACGAGAGATCCGACTTACTCCCCAAAAATATGGATTTTTCCCAAATCGTCCCGATTAGTCCGCTCGGCTCACCACGGCCTACAAAACTCGCGGGAAAGGGAAATCACGACCTGAGGGTCCGTCTCCCTACCTCCACCGAAAAAACAACACGCCGTGGACGCCGATCCACGAAGAAATAGCCGTGAAACGCTCGTCGGCTCGCGATCGCGCCACCGAGCTTCCACGCGCCTCCATCCCCCGATCCTCTACCCATCCTCGCCGTCCTCCTCGCCTGCGTCGCCATGCCGCGCCCCCGTCTCACTCCGTCGGCCGCCGGAGAAGAGAGGGTGAGAAGAGAGCGTGGGAGAAGAGAGTGAGGGAGAGAGTTATAAATGAGAGGGGAGAGAGAGAAAGGCTTAATATATAGAAAAATTTAAAAATTTTAGAAATTTAGAAAATTACGAAAAATTACCTCCGCGATCCTCGGGAGGAACACAACGCAGTGGTATTATCTCGGAGTCGGAGAACGCCACGGTTTGTCCTGCACAGAGTTCCGAAGACGCATCAAGAAAAAATACGTGTAAAACACAAAATACACTCCGAGACCCACTAAAACGATCCAAAAAAATATCCAAAAACATCCGAGGCATTAAGAATACTCGGACATAAATCCTCGTAAATTTACAAGATCAATTTCTCCGCTGTTTCATTGCAAGAAATTAAATTTAAACTCCAGATCGATCTTCTTTACAAGAAAAAGGTCCCACAACTCCAAATCAAATATTCGTTGGCATCTCATAATTAATCGCTTGGGAATACCCGTGAGATAGACGGTGACGATGGTACGAGTGAGGGGGTTGTTTCGAATTAGGAATGAGAATAGCATCGCCAACTTAGATGGGTGGGCTTGTCACAAGAATACGCCATCCTTGCGGTCAAGTTACTCAACACTGATGGCAACCCGCTGTCTGTACTACAAAGTATTGTCCAACACCTTTTCGAGTTGGGTTAATTTGTGGACCAGGATGTTATCTGTCACGGCTAATCATATATAGATAGGGCCGCCGGATCCGGGACCCGATAGAACCTTTCAACTCTGTAATTTCCGCGTTGGGTATACCCATTTATTTGATATCGGACCCGTTGCCCTCCATGCTAAATAATTAATTAAGGTCCCAACGTACATATGAATCTGGCTTCCAGTCAGGCACTTATTCTCAACTCATACGTGAGTTTCAGATTAAAAAAAAAAGATTAGTTAGTTTGCAATCCGGTTCAAAGTCCAATTATGGGTGAAGGCATAATTATGGTTCTCTCTGTAGCCCGACCCATTTACCTATCTATCTAACAATTTTTAACGGGTCTCTTTCAAGTGTCTCTAAACAGTTATTTCGGATCTCTGTTTACTCTCTGGCCATGCCACTTACATTGATATGTTTACAAAAGGCATATTGCTAATTAGAATTAAAATCTCGAGCTTGTACAATCACACCAATCATGCTCTCTAACTCGGCAAATAGACTTTCTTTCATCTATTTTTTTTTATAAAAAAAACAACTTCTAACCCACCCTCAATGCTCCTCCGTTACGAAAGAAACTACATATATACATAAAAGGAGAGAGATTAGCCGTTATTGAGATTACGCATGCTGGCCTAATACAAATTGGCCTCTCCACGGCCATGCCCACTTCAAAAGTCCTGTAGTTTTCACCGTCTTTAAGAGATTCTGATTGAATCGCAAGTTGTTCTGCACTCCAAGTAATTCTTGTTGGGTGGTCAAGAGAACTTTGTCAAATTGCTATTATTATAATTATAAGCCCCACTCAAGAGACTCCCCGCAACCTCAGCTCATCACACTTTACCCCTGTTTTCACCCTGCCGTGTCTTATCTTGCCTACCATCTTTCCTCTCCAATCAAACCCCTCTTTTGTCTCCATCCCTTATATTATCCATATATAATTATTCTGCTTCCATACCAATATTGTCCCTCACAATAATATGCAAAGTTCCGATTTTTTTATTTTTTATGGTCACCAAACGTAACGTTGACAATAATGTTAACTGCTTAATAAATAGATGTTTAATTCTATTGTAAGTGGGAAAAGACTTCTTCTCTTTTCCGTTTTGCAGAACGGGTGTAACACATGGAAACTGTGTCATCGCCCTGTTTTCCCACATGATACCACTTCCCGCCCTTTCGCTGAAGTTGATATGTGTTTTCCAGAAGTCTCTGTCTTACATAACGGAGCACCAACGCACGACACATTATGGAAGGATGGGACGGGAACTAAACACGTAGAAGGAGGATCCAGCAGAGGTAAGCGCACGGCCGGCTTACGTGGCACCATCTCCGGGTGCGTCGTGACAGATGGGCCCCACAACACCGCGCGCCAACCCGCTCGGCTCGGCTCCACCCAGCCCGGTGCCAATGGATCAGATCACGACGTCCGGCGTCCACGCGGGCAAGGGGCGTTTTCACCGACACGTGCCTCCGTAGAACCCCGCAGCCCGCCACGTGGAGGCTTCTCATGGGAGGAGAACCCGATGTGGTGGCGGCTAGTGATGGGCTAATCATGCCCGATAACCCCGCCTCTCGACTAGTAAAAAGTGAAAACAAAGGTAGGAAATTTGGAGGGGAAAAAAAAAGAAATAGACAACAACATAAGTAAGTGGGGGGAAGACATGGGGAGGGGGAAGTTCCATGGTCCCAAGGAAATGACGAGAATGCCCTCGCTGCCTAGGGCTAAGGGGTCCCCCCCCACCCAATGTGACCACGCCGCCCCTCCGTAGGCGGGGTCCGGTGATCGCTCTGCACGCACGACGCAGCCGGCCCACCTTCACAACTGGGGCCTAGGCTGCCCTCCCCGCCAGTGGCACTGTATTGTAAACTGTGCGAAAAGGTTGGGCTATTCCCGAGTAGAGTGCCGGTTTTTATTTGGATCGGATTCACTCAGCTTTAGCTTTCAATAATCTACTGTAGGTAGACGTGACTTTGGGATGTTGTGTTGTGGGGATTTTGGTGGGTAATCTAAGGAAGTAGGTTTTGAATTAGATGAACCTCTCAAATTGTCAAACTCAGTGGCCGGAAAGCCTTTGTCCCCCCAATGTGGACGTGTTATTAGATTCAAATAATCGTACCATCTGCAAGACTTATTAATGATCGAGTGCCCTTAAACAGATGATGACTTGGAAACACCCGAATCATCTTTAAAAAAATAACATAAAAAAATTCGTATTTTTAGAGGGAAATATCCGAGACGGTGGCCCCCGGGGTCGCCGTTGCTGCTCGGTGGTAGAAGATAGACAGTCCTGAGTAGTGTGGGTGGGAGTCTTTCTTCGGCATGGGTGCCCATCCCGAGAGATATGTACCCGAGAAGATGGGGGCGTGAGTGAGGGGAGCATCTTTGTTCACAGTCCTCGTGCCAACCATTGCAGCCCCATGTCGTCGTGGTTTCATGGGATGGGGAGACTAATTTTGTATTTGGGCACTGCAGTTGGGGGCGGTCCTCAGGCCATCATACCTCTGTACCTCCTCGGCAATCATGGGTTGGGGCTGAGTGGGGGGATGTGGGTCTTTCTCCTATATATATATATGCATGATCATGCAGTCATGGAAGAGAAACCCATATAGGAAAAAGGAGGTGTGTCTGCCCCCAACCCCCCCCCCCCCTCCATCGGTTGAGAAATCATTTCATTTGAAGATGTGAAACTTGGCATACTAGAGGCTATCTTGGTTAAAGGTTAGGGTCTTGTGGCATCAGGTGTAGGAATTTGTTCAGAAATCTGTCATACAATTTAGCGTAGTAAGTAAATTAAGACAATTGTGCATTTTTGACCGAGCTCGATGGGCGACAGAGCTGCAAATATTAAAACAAGAGCAAACAGAGTTCCTACTGATTAGAAGAAAAAACTGGTTGCTGTCATTTGTTTAGGTTGCCACCAAGTCTGGACTCTATGTGGGCCACCAGAGCTGATCATTCCTTATCATCTTATCAAAGACTAAACAAAAAGCAGGCGGGGGGGGGGTGTGGGGAAGAAACCAGAACAAAACCCACACTCGTTCGAGTTCAAGCCAACACCTGGAAGCTCCAATTGGCTCTTTTCTCCTCCCCATCCCCAGTCAATTCCTTGGGGGGGGGGGGGGGCTCCCGGCCCTCTTCCTCCCGCACCCTCCACGTAGAAACCCACCTACTACTTTGGCCAAGCTCCCCCCCCCGGAACCCCACACCCATGTCTCTGCGAGCTCGAACAAGCCATCCCCCTCCCCCCAACCCACTCGCAGCTCTTTTTACTGCAGCAAAGGGGCGCATTTGGGAAGGGGGGAGCTCACGCGGGCGCCGGGGGTGCCGCCCCACGCTAGGAAACCCGGAGCACTTGCGTGTAGGGGTTGCCCACTGGGGGCGAGGGGTGGGGGCGGGTGGGGGCGGGGGTTCGATGGGGAGGGGTGTGGACGCCAAAAAGGCAGTGACTTGTGCTGAGTGGAGGGGATACCTTTTCAGCCCGCCCCTTTTTTATATTACTTTCTTATTTTCTCTTCCTCCTCTTCCTCTTCCTCTTCCTCCTCCCGGCGGTGGGGGTGTTCATTTTGTTTTACTATTCGTCCCGCTCTGGAGTTTTCTGCCGTATTTTGTCGTTCCCTCCCCAGTTTATTCATATTTTTTATTGGGCTAATTTGGGTAGATAATGATGTATGCTAGCAGGCATTTCCCCCAGCCATATTCCCTTCTCTCTCCCTCAGGAATCTACTTTCACAGAACCCATGAATCAGGACCCATTTCCATCTCTTTGTCTCTCTTCCCCGACTCCTACTTCTGCTCCCTCAGCTTCTCCTCTTGAGTCAAATCCCAACGCCCAAACGTCTGCTTGTTTCCCTGTTTGATCTCAGAGACTTCGGGAACTGAGGGTTCCCCTGATAGGTCCTGTGCTGTCTCTGCAGATTTGAGTCTCTGCTGTTCATTTTGCATGTAAAGGTTGGATCTTGGTGGTCTCGTTGTGTGTTCTATTTGCTAGCTGGGGTCTTGGCCACAGGGGTTGAATTCCGTATAACGTAAGTAGATCTTTGAAGTTTTTGTTAATTTTCTTGGCCCTCTGGACTCTCTGTGGGTGCTGGACTTGTTCGGTACTTGCTTGATACATTTGCTTTCCTGCCAAGTCTGGATCTTGTCATCTTTAGCTGTGTCTAGGTGATGCCCTTGTGCTCCTCTAAGCCGTCTCTTACCAGTTTGGATATCAAACAAGTGATCTATTCCACGGGTTTCTCCACTTTTGTACCTTATGCAATGGTCCTTTATTGGTCCTGACTTAGGTCTATGAAGGGCTGTTCATGATGTTTGATGGGGTGTGGTGTTTTCTCACTCAAACTTAGGAAACAGCCGGACCCGCTTCTTTCCCTTTCTCTTCGCTTGGGTTTCCCTGGTTCCCATTTGTCGACCTTGTTGAGCTCCTCTACGGTAAAATAGGTTCTTTGTGGGTTTTCTCCCGTAGTGGATGAGTTATCTGCAAGCATTTGGCTTCGATCTGGAGGTGTATTATCTGTTTCTGATACTATGCTGGTGGGTCTTCTCTGAGATTCCCATGAACTGGCTCTTTAATGGTAAGTTCATGGAGCATGAGAATGCTTTTCTTGGCGATAACAGCAAGGCATGGCTCGAGTGCTGCAAGAAACTCTCGCCAAGAGGTTGGAAGAATCATCTGTACTCCCACTATTTTGGGTCCAAGAAGCTTAGAGAGACATGGTGGAGGAAGCTTCTTCTCTTATGGGTGAGCGGTTGGTTCTTGGTGTCTCTATGGATTTACTGTTTTATGAACTCTCAGGCAGTGGATAAGAGAAGGGAGACACTTGCAAGCATGTGTGACGAGCGAGCAAGGATGCTACAGGACCAGTTCAACGTGAGCATGAACCATCTTCAGGCCTTAGCCATCCTAATCTCAACTTTTCACCATTCCAAAGTGCCTTCTGCTATTGATCAGGTACTTCTTTCTTCAAAGGTTTAACGGTTCTCAGGCCAGTCATAAAGTTAGTTGGATGTTCTGTGTATGATACCTTAACAAAATTCTTCCCGATGACTGATTACATAAGTTTAATACAGAAAACTATGGTAGGTGCTTTGATTTGCTGAGCAGACATGGTACATAGGCTTTTTTGCCATATTGTTTAACTGGGTTTTCTTGCCATCATAGTAGCTCTCCATCTACAACTTCCATATATTGTTGCAAAAAATCTTACCTGACATTCTGCAAAAGATTATAAAGTCACTGGACCCAAAAGGTTTTAAACAAGTGGAAGCTAGCATGGTGATATTGTTAGTTTTAAGGCATTCTGTTCCTAATTGCTATCAAGTTCTTATCCTGTCAATGATCAATCACATATTTTGTGTAAATCTTTTGTTGCTGCATTCAGATTGATGAACTTTCGCATCCTTAATGTTGACTGCTTGATATGCAGATGACTTTTGCAAGATACACTGAAAGAACTGCCTTTGAAAGGCCACTGACAAGTGGTGTGGCGTATGCAGTGAAGGTGCTCCATTCCGAGAGAGAAGAGTTTGAGAGGCAACAGGGTTGGACTATTAAGAGAATGGATGCCCAAGAGCAGTCTCCTGCACGGGAGGACGACTTCACATCTCAAGAGATTTCGCCCATTCAAGAGGAATATGCACCTGTCATCTTTGCCCAGGATACCATTAAGCATGTGGTGGCTTTTGACATGTTATCTGGGAAGGTGTTGTATTTTTAATCTATTTTGAATTTTCCTACCTTTTGCGTTTCTTAGAATCTGTTTTTCTCTTGAAGGCCTGGAAATGCTGATTCAAACATCTACACTTTTTGGTGCTTCTAACTATATGTGTTCATGTCCACATCAAGAATCTACCATGTTTTATCCAAAAATGAGGTGGTTTGCTGGCTTAACTTTTAAATCGGAGGTCATGAGTTAAGATGAAAATTGGTGCATAATACATATCCTTGAGCTAAGAGCAATGCTGTTGAGTTGCTCAGAAATTATATCGTCCTTGTCTGTCTGGGATAATGGTTCTTCTTTCACCATGATTATTAAAGGAAAAAGGGGGAAAAAATCTCTTTTTAAGTATCTTTTAGTTTTTTACTGACCCAATTGATGAATTATGCCCAGCCTAACATACTTTATGGTTGGGCAATCTTTAACTACAGGAAGACCGTGACAACATATTGCGTGCCAGAGAATCTGGAAAGGGTGTTCTCACTGCTCCATTGAGGCTAATAAAAACAAATCGCCTTGGTGTTATTCTGACATTTGCTGTCTATAAGTCTGATCTTCCATCAAATGCAACCCCAAATGACCGGGTTCGAGCAGCGATTGGGTAAGTGCCCCCCTCACTTGAGTTCCATGATCTGAGGGAACATATCTGTATCCATATTAAGTTTTCCCCCTCTTCCGAGGCTAGTTTACCTTCAGATATTTAAATAAGAAGTGTTCTGTACAGGTATCTGGGTGGGGTTTTTGATATAGAGTCCCTCGTGGATAAGCTGCTCCATCAACTTGCTTGTAAACAATCAATCACGGTAAATGTATATGACACAACAGATCCATTGAAGCCAATCAGTATGTATGGTTCAAATATGACCATAATTGGTAGTGGCATATATCACAATAGCAGTCTTCACTTTGGCGACCCACTTAGAAAGCATGAGATGCATTGCAGGTAATCATTTGGCCATGTCATATTAATTTTTTGAGCCATGCTATAATAGGGTCTTTGATGATTTCAGAATCTGTTGATGTCATGCTATAATTTTCATCTGCTAATTTAAACAGGTTCACACAAAAACCACCTCTACCATGGCTTGCAATAACGACATCAATTGGAACTCTTGTAATTGCTTTGCTAGTAGGGTATATATTTCATGCTACAGTAAACCGCATCGCTAAGGTAGAGGATGACTATAGAGAAATGATGGAGCTGAAAAAGCGAGCAGAAGCAGCTGATGTTGCAAAATCTCAGGTATAACAACATTTCCATGAATAAAATGACTATCTGATTGGGCATTTGTCATCTCAGATATGCTAACATTTCCATGATATTATAACATTTAGATTAGGCATTAATGATTGCTAAAATGTTTTCATTCGTCCATGCTTCCAATTTAACTTTTTTATTGTTATCATTTTTTCCTGTAGTTCTTGGCAACCGTTTCCCATGAGATCAGGACTCCAATGAATGGTGTTCTAGGTGAGCATTGAAATATCTGTATCAAAGGTTCCATTTTTCTTTCTGGTCAAGTTTAGAAGCACTTCTTTTTTATGTCTTATTTATTTATTTATTTATTGGTGGGGGGGTGACCAGGTTCTGAGGGAACATATTATGAGGGATCGGTTTATGGATCTTAGCTCTATTATAGGTGGAACTTTGATGAAATCAAGGATGGCAGTATCGGTTTCGGTCGAAACAGGTTCAAAACAGTCAGAAAAGGCAAAAATATTATTGAGCAGGTCCGGTTTCGGCCGAAACCGGACGGTTTCGGTCCGAAACCATTAAAAAAATTAATTTTTATTGGTATCGGACTTGCTACAGTGACAAGGCCCGTTTCGGTTTCGGTATAGGCCGAAACGTATCGGTTTCGGCCGATACTGCCATCCATGGATGAAATTGTATGAACAGCTCCAGATTTTCTCCCCTGTAATTTTGTTCAGCTAGTAATGGTCTGCTAGAAGATTATTCAGCTTTATCTCAAACTTACCTATTTCCATTTTCATATATACTATTTCCAAAGTCTTAAAGAGCCCTAAAAGTTGGTCCCTGGTTGCGTGATCTCAAAATTTGTGAACAAGAAGGTAGTTTTCTACTTGCGAATTGTCTCATGGGATTCTCGGCCATAGTTACCTTGACAGTACTTGGCGCCTCCTTGTGGAGGTTTGATGTTAAGTAGGTTGCCAATTACATAGCTTCACCAAATTCTTTGCTCCCTCATTGGATCTAGATACATTGATGGGTACACCTACAATGGTGATTATCCAGGATTTCTCTTAATAGAACATGGTCAGCTAAGTGCATTAATGTACTTAACAACATTTATCCTGGGAAGCTGAGTGTTTAATTAGAGCAATTAATGATGATGAAGAATGGGATTTTGCGCAATTTTCAGGTATGTTGCAGATGCTTATGGACACTGATCTGGATGTAACACAACAAGACTATGTGAGAACTGCTCAGGCCAGTGGCAAAACATTAGTGTCACTTATAAATGAGGTTCTTGACCAGGCCAAAATTGAATCTGGTAAGCTTGAGCTTGAGGCTGTTCGGTTTGATCTGAGGGCAGTTCTGGATGATGTTTTGTCACTTTTTTCGGGGAAGTCTCAAGAGAAAGGAATAGAGGTAAGAAATAGCTCAGAAGTATCTGTTCATCCTCATAACATTTTGATGTTTTTTTTCTTTTGAAGGTGGCATAATATTATGATGCTAAACCATTTAATTTGTTCTCTATGGCATGTTTGGAATTGGCTCAATGTGCCAACTATAGTTGGGTGTTTATGTATCGGATAAGGTTCCAGAAAGTCTCATTGGTGACCCTGGAAGACTGCGGCAAATCATTACAAATCTCATGGGAAATTCAATCAAAGTAAGCCATTGAATATGTTATATAACAGTGAGGTTTGATTCTGTATCTACGCTTGGCCTTACCTCATTCTTGTTTATTTGCAGTTCACAGAGAAAGGACATATTTTTGTAACTGTCCAACTCGTGGAGGAGGTAGTTAACTCACTAGAAGTGGAAAGTGAATTTCCATCCATGAATACCTTGAGTGGCTTTCCTGTTGTAAATAAGAAACACAGCTGGGAAAGTTTTAGCGTATTTAACCAAGAAGGAACTTTCTTTCAGCAGTCATCCTCAACTTTCTCTGACCCTATCAACTTCATTATATCTGTTGAGGATACTGGTGTGGGGATCCCTCGAGAAGCACAATCTCGTGTCTTCACACCGTTTATGCAAGTTGGCCCTTCTATTTCGCGTATCCATGGAGGTACTGGTATTGGTCTAAGTATCAGCAAGTGTTTGGTTGGTCTTATGAAAGGAGAGATTGGATTTGTTAGTGAACCACAGATTGGCTCTACTTTCTCGTTTACTGCTGTCCTTGGTCAGGGGCATAGTGATTCCAATGGATACAGGTTGATGGAATTTCAAGGAATGACAGCTTTGGTTGTTGATCCAAGACCAGTTCGTGCAAAGGTGACAAGATACCACCTCCTGAGACTTGGGATTCGTGTTGACATTGTCAGCAATCTGAATAAAACCTTTTCTTGTATAACAACTCGAAAAGATGCTGTGAACATGATCCTTATTGACAGGGAAGAGTGGTTTAGGGATTCTGATATTTGGCCTTTATTTCTGAATAGGTCAAGAAAATTTGAGCAGTCAGAATATCCAAAACTTTTTCTCCTTGCCAATCCAACAAGCTGTACTAAAGTAAATGCAGTGGAGTCTACGGAATATCTTCCAACAGTAATCATGAAGCCTCTCAGGACAAGCATGCTGGCTGTTTCTCTGAAACAAGCCATGGGTGGTGGAGATAAAGAAAGCTATCGCAATGGGAGACTCCCTGTTTCATCATTGTGCGGTCTTCTCCATGGGAAAAACATTTTGGTTGTGGATGACAACATAGTGAATCTCAGAGTAGCTGCAGGTGCTTTGAAGAAGTATGGAGCTGAAGTAGCTTGTGCTGAGAGTGGTAAAAAAGCTATTGCCTTGTTGAAGCCCCCCCACGAATTTGACGCTTGTTTCATGGATATCCAGATGCCGGAGATGGATGGGTACCAGCCTTACAGAACTCTGATAATCTTTTTTATAATTATTTTTTTGGTTAACAAGACAGTTTAGATATAAGATAAGCCTTATTGCTTTTATTTTACCATTCATGTGAACATTCTTTTTGCTTGGAATTCTTGTGCTTTCATCCTCACAGTTTTCAAGTAACCAAAATTATGCACTTGGTTGTAGAATTCTGTTGTTTGAACTTCTAGACATTGAACTACGCAAGCCTTTCTGGAAGGTAGCACATAACTTAGTGCATTAAACTACTAGGATAACACTGGAACGTATTAAACTACTACCATAACCTTGGATCTTTGTTAATTCTTTGGTTTCCTGTTATCTGAAACATGTACATTTTGCTTTCCACAGTTTTGAAGCAACAAAAAGAATTCGGGATATGGAGAAGAATGCTAATGAACGTATCAAAAATGGAGAAGTCTCACCGGAGGGTTATGGACATGTTACTCAGTGGCACACTCCCATATTGGCTATGACAGCAGATGTGATTCAGGCCACACATGAGCAATGTTTGAAGTGTGGAATGGATGGTTATGTGTCAAAGCCATTTGAAGGAGAACAGCTGTACAGGGAAGTTGCACGCTTTTTCAAATCCACTGCAAAAGATATTCAATAGTACCATCAGTTTGGCATTGTTGAAAGGACATTGGCGCCTGAGGTACTGCTGTGGTTTCTTCCCCAACACAGCATCACCCAGCTGAACGTCGACACGCCTCCAAATGCAGGCACTTCAGATTCATTTCAGGTGTGCATCTGTATAAAATGTACATGGGCAGATAAATGAGATTTATGTGCAAAAGCAGTATTGGCAAAAAATCATCCATATAATTAGTCACACCTTGGTGTTCCCATACACATCCAGGTTTCTATCTGCTTTCATATAGAGAACATAAAGCAGTCACATCGATCAAGAATACCTTTTTTCAGGGTTATTTGGTTACTTTATTGATTCTAATTTAGATCTTCCATTTTTCTGTTATAGGAGAGGGTACCAATTTTAACCACGTTTCCTGTGTACTGCATCTCTCAGGGGCTGGAGCTTTCGAGATGGAACAAAATGTTCCTCTTTAGATGGAATATTTGGTGTTGTTCAAAGTGTAGAGCCTGTTAGCTGCCTAAGGATTACATGTCAGAATGCGAGAATGCCCACCCAACAGTTTCATTTGAAAGGAAAGTTCCTTTCAGTTGTAGTTTTGTTGCCAAAGTCCTCTTCACTGTAAAATATTTACAGGAATTGATGAGTTTCTTTTCCTCTTTTAATACAGGGAGTGTATAGATAATCCAGTTGCCCATTTTTCTTGTTCATTCATTCTCTATTTGTGATAATATGCCCTCTTCAGATGCCAGGGGAGTACATGATGTAAATTATACATGGACATAAAGATTTGATTCAATGAAGCAAGGAGGTGAACCCTCTGTCTTGTACAAATTTGGTTCATCTGATTGCCCCATTCTCAGGTGTTATATTTTGTTTTGATGCCCTCCCTCCCGTCTCCCCATAGCTTCCAATGGCAAGGGTTTTCTCTTCCAATGTAGATAAAGTATGAATGACCTTGATAATTGTATAAATGGATTGTAATTTGAAATGGCCTTGTTGGAAAACCTTTTCTGGAGCCTCCTCTGCAGCTTTGGGCTTGGGAGAGTCTACAGAATAGTTGAATAGCATTCATGTATGAACTTGTGGTGATTCCCTGGTTCCACAGCAAATTTAACTATTTTGTGACAGCTTGCAGTTGCATCGTGAAATGAGGCGGGGAGCCTGGTCCATGTCTTTGTTGGTGCATCCAAGCTTTGTATTGGCATTTATGACCACTGCCAAGTAGCCAATTGTCCTCATTTATGAGGACAAGGAACAATACTAGCTGCTGTGCTTCAGTGATTCCAAGAGTGTCTGACTGTTTCTCCTTTGGACCTCCCTTCCTTCTCTTCATCAGTCAAACTGCTCACAGGAGTCTCCTCCGAGGAACACCATTGGAATTAAATGCGGTCATTTCCCATTTCTCACTAATTATGGGTGTTGGTTCTATTTCAGTGGTGGGGATCATACTGTCCCTGGAGAGAGCACAGCATGGGACGTGACCTCTTGTACATGAAACTTTTTTTTTTTTTTTTGGCTATAGACATCCACTTAAATATGTGAAAGAAAGCAGAGTACTTGTTCTCTTTACCTGTTTCTAAGGATGTCGACTGGTGAGATACGGTGCAAATAATGGAGTGTAGAAATATGCCTCTCGTCTGCGATCTGTTAACTACTACTTACTAGTAACCCTCATATCTGAAGCCCCTTCTCTTACCCGGATAAAATGGATTGTCGCAAGTTTTTCAGGTAGTTATCGATAAACCCGGATATAATGGTAATCTCTAGGCAAACAATTCAACTATAACATTATCTATTTCTATGTTCATAAGTAATACCGCTTGAAATACATATTTCTCAATATGTTGATTTGAGAATGCTATTTAAAATCATTTATTTGACTGAGTGATGGTCGGATAACTCGGTTCTGAGCTACCATTGGTCTCCCTACCGGGTTCTAGCCTCAGGAGTGGTGTTTAAGTAAGAAAATGTCTGGATCAAATAACGGAAAATACTTGACAGTCGTTCGGTGGTTCTGGCCCTGCCAACCAATGCATAGGAAAATGTCCAGCCAAATACCCAGCCTCAATTGTCAGCTAGAACATCGTTTGTTTTGTTATAGAACATTATGATCTCTTGTTTTTTAATTATTATCTTCAGAAATAGAGAGGTCACTAAATTTTAGACTAGAAGTGTGTGTGTTTTATTGGATGGCTGCAAAATGCCTTGACGAGAAACCTAACTAAACGCCGAGGGTCTTGGTTTACTTTTAGTTCTGGGATGAAATTCAAATCGGGTGAAAGAGGAATCAAGATTTTGAAATCCAAATCGGGTGAGAAGGGACATGTTCTCACTTGAAGTCTTCTTTAACATCACCAGAGAAGGGGTAACGGCATCATTTTTTTTTTGGGGGATTTTCTGAAAGGGGAAGAGGAAGTCCGTAAAGAAACGCGCGTGGAAACAACGAACGAAGATGTAAAGACACGCATTTTAAGTATCAGAATTTTCATTCTAAAACAGTATTAAAAATTAAATTTTTTGTAAGTAAATTATTATTATAAGTGAATTTATAAAAAAAATTCATAAAAATAGATTAGTCGCTATATCACTGCATGAAAATAAATAATACATAAATATCATGTAAGACTATCTAATCATGATTTTTTTTTACAAATTTTTGATAAAAAGCGGTGTGTCTGTAAATAAAAATAACATATTCACACAATATAATTTTACTCAATGATATGTATGATACTGTATTTTTAGGAATGAAACTTTTGTAAATTCATATTTAATAATAGTTTATTTACAAAAAATCCTAAAAAAAATTAGATAGTAGGCCTTAGAATCTATCATTATTTAGGAATAAAAATCTACGATTAAAGACTTCTCAGCCAAAAATCTTGAGGAGGGTCTTTCTACTTTGCTGTGGGGATTGCGGTGGATTAGACATAAATATCATGATCGGAGGGTTTAATTTCTAAATGCCACAGTTTATAGGGGCTGACATCTAAAGATCTTTAAATATAAACATACCATATAGTAGAATAGAATGGCGATGTAAGATCTCTGTCTTCTGCCTCAATTAATCAGGTTTGGTACATGATGTTGACCATGTGATGAGCAAATATATTATATCACATGCATATTATATGGGAACATCAAAGTGAATCCAGTCTTGTTTTGGTTGTACGTGTAGATGCAACCCAACTGAAAAAAATAAATATTTGGATGATGGGACTTTACTAAAATTTAAGCCATTTCAATGATGATGTCCCAAATCTTGTCTGATCAGATTATTTTAGAACTGGGCAGCAGATATAGTTAACTAGTAGGTCTGCCGGTCTGGAGTATTTGGTCCAAATCAAATCAATACATCAGTTAGCGAATCCTCCGGCCAGGATCCTTTTTTTAATATTCATAAATGTCATCCATTTAATTAAGTGGTGAGATTACAATCTGTGTAACTTAATATGATCATAAATCATAATAATATAGCTCCACCTGTGAGGAAGGATTTATAAGATGTGCCAAATCTCTGTTTGATCCTCCTGTTTTCCATTGTTTATGGCAGGTTAGATCTAGGCTGATCTGCATCTTAGATCCAAATCCCAAACTATCTATTGTATGTGATATTTTTCAGATTGAAAATCATTCTATCTGAAAGATTGGATTTCTTTCCCATAAAGAAAAATAAGAGGAAGATTGGATCTGCTCAAGTTTCTGGATTTGCAGGTGAAACATTAATATTTAAGATAATAATGTCGAGGAATGTGTACGAGTTTTCTTCGAGTTTTTATCACCTATGAAAAATTGAAGTTGCTTCTTTTTTTTTGAACTTTTCACATGAATAATCCCAGTAAGTTTTTTTTACGTAATTTTCTTTGAGATTTTTGCATCTAATCCCACAAAAGATTACACATCTGTGCATACATAATCCACTCATTTGGTGAACCCTTCAGGGAATCAGATGTGTGTACAAAAATAGGATAAAGATTTATTAGGGGTTTCACAAAGGATTGCTTGTAGTAAATCCTTTCTTTTAATCATATTGTCATTAATCACTTCAAAAAATCATAATGTCATTAATATCCTCATTAAAAAATCCAATAATCACTCTTATACACACACATACACATAAACTATGTTACTATAGTAGTATTTTATCACATCAAAAATAATGACCATGATAATGAGGCCGTGGGTTCGATCCCGCTCCCCCCGGCCAGTGTGCGGAAGTAGGATCCCTTGCACCACTCAGTCTCTTGCGGGTGTTGGGTTTTGAATCCTCACCCTTGTCCCTCAACGTGTCCATCTAGTGGGTCAAATTGTCAAAAAAAGTTCATGTCCAAGCTGTACATGAACGGTGAAGCCAAACATTATGCAATTATGTTTACATATAAATGCGAAACTCTATGGATCTCCCAACCCCTCGAGACTCACTTAGGGTCACTTTGATATTCGAATACCATAACTCACGATAGACTTATTCTCCGGTGCGCGCCAATTTCATTATTAGTAGCCGACGTCGAATGACGGAAACTGACTTTGGTTGACTTCGTCATAATCGAAGTCGATTGAGATTTGAGGCGCGATTTGCACGGATGTGCAATTCGAGTGCTGTTGGTCGAATACGCCACCCGAGGTCAATTAGGATTTTCTCGGGGACGGCGTCTTCAACCTTAACCCATTCTAATATCAAAGTCGCCCTTAAAGGAAAAACAAATTGAAGAGGACATGTATCGTGTTATAATTTTAAGACGTGTGTATGCACAAAAATTGAAGAGGACATGTATGGTGTTATAATTTTAAGAAGTGTGTATGCACAAAATAAAAACTTATTAAGATGATTCACATACAATAATCCCTACTTTTAAGGCAGTAAACGAAAATTAGGACTCACTGCACCCTTGTGTTGCTCCTCCCAAAATCTCTTCATACAGGAAAATTGCCCTCCCACTCCTCTATCCTTTCTGTTCTTCCAGCTTTTGTGGGTCTGCCAGTCTTACTATTCCCCCTAGGTTTATAAGAAATAGAGACTATATATGTCAAATTGGCTGAAGAGAAGCTGGAAATATTCTGTGCATGAGTGCATGGCCTTATACTGTCGTGGCCCTTAGTTCTTCATTGCCATATTTATTACACAGTTAACCACATTGATTGCACCACTTCAATCATGGAATTGCATAGCCTTAGAGCAGCTTTAATACTTTCATGCATCACAGTTCTGTCAGCTTCACCAACACTCCCATCACCTATGTACATACTGCCTGCATGTTGCTCCCTACTGCTGCTTATGGCAAAGTTCAGCCCCAGCCTTTTGCATTTTAACACCACAACACTATCTATCAACGTTGGATTTTTTTATAGTCACCCACAGTTTTCTTTTCTTTTTTTTAAAAAGATACCCATACGATTGTTCCCCTTTGACCCAGCGGGTAGGGATCAATTGCATCGCTTGCTACCAAGTTCCCATCCGAGCGTTGTTTAGTTCTATGCAAATCTTCGATTTTAAAATCGATGTATTTTTTAATTTTAAAATCATGAGTATTTTGTTCGAGCGATTGTCAAATAAAACTAAAATATTTTATTAATTTATTATAATTTTAATTTATTTTCAAATTTTTGTAAGTTTTAGTCCAATTAATTTCAGAGGAGGATGATAAAAGTCTCAAAAAGTCGCTTGAGCAATTTTTAAGTTGCTTTGCCTTCTAATAAAAACTCCTGATTATGTATGTCTTTCTAAATAAGGGTAAAAATAGAGTTGTTAGGAACTTTTTAACTTTTAAATATATCTATGGTCATTCTTAATCATTCCAAATTTACAGTTTTTCACGTTGAAAGTAAAAGTCAAAAATAGCTTTTTAACGAGAACATTTACCAAATTTATCTCCAATATCATATCTATAGTAGTATTGGACGTCTACTACCATGATCCATTTTTTTGACTTGGTTTCTGAGTGAATGCTAGTGCACGACTGAAAGCGAAGGGAAATGTGTGAATGTAACTTGTTGGAAATACATTTACACTTCTAAAGGTTTCACTTTCATAAATACATTAAGGATACATGTATTTCTATGATTTGTTTTTACAAATACTATTAGATCAAGTAACGTAATTACAGTACCATTTTTAACCGAAGTGGTTATATTGGTGCCCACTATGCCATGCCCGTGTCTTTTGGTTCATTACACGAGGCGAGTGAACTTATATTTTTCACTAGATCATTCTTGAGAGTTTTTTTTAATACCATTTTAATAGATATAAACGTTGGGTTAAAAGCCTCGTACAAAGTCAAAGGGCAATAGGGCATTATCCAGACGAAGGGAACCCTTCGTACAATGTGAAGGCCAGCCCCCAAAAAAAGGACAACTAAATTAAGGAACTATACAATAGGAGCAAAAGAAAATTAAGTCATGGAGATGAATCTCTAATAATTACAAGGAGGAACGATCCCAAGATACATCGAAGTAGGAATCGGAGGCGAAGGCCTATACGACGTGGGCACCGATCTTCTTCATCATCATCTTCTTCCTTATCAGACTCCTCTGGCACCTAGTCGTCAACCCATGCCTCATGGGCAGCAAGGAAAGCATCATTGTTCAACAAAATTTGAGTTTGAGCCTCTCGAGGGAAGTACGAGAGACCTTAACATTTGACTCCATGAATTTTACAAAAATACGTCTGAAGTCGAGTCCACAACAAGATAATTAGTAGCATCAACTCGAGGGGGGCTATTGCGAGGAGGGATATGGCTTGGAGAACGAGTTCGGTGACTGGTAAATAGATTCAAACATCACCTTTGTAGTTCGGACGAGAAATGAAATTCCGACGGCCTGTAGAGGAGCTGGTCGTTGGAGAAGAAGAGAGCAATTCTAAGTGGGCCTCATTCACTGGATGGTCCACTAGGCCCTGAAAAGAAGTAGGCTTCGAATGGCCCACTGTGTCATCCCCAAATGTGCCCTCACCGTGAGAGTCGAGTGTAGGTGATTCGCCAACTGCTTGAGGGATGACGCTGGGAGGATGGCAAACCACAACAACGCCAACGCCATGAGATACGCAGCCGTTGTTGTCGGAAGAGACATTGGCTGCCACTGTGTAATAGAGTGGAAGAATCTCTGGAGCAGAATCGGTTGGAGCCGGATCATGAACAATTGGAGCAAGATCAAGGTGGATCACATGAAATCTATTGGAGCAGGGGCAAGTGCAAGATTCTCGTGAGGGCTCGCAACGACAGCTTATGTGATCTCTACCGTCACCCTTGGAGGACCGGCTGCCGATCCCGCATTCCCCTAATTAGGGTTGGATGAATCCATGATCTCCGCCGTCATCGTCGGAAGATTGCCGGTGGCGGTGGTCAGATCATGAGGCTTCTCAGAAGTCGCCGGTTGCCAGTCCGGGTTAACAACAATGCCATGATGGGTAGAGTGTGCCGGACGGGGAGGCAATGCTGCGTCCTCCGACAAAGTAGACCCCACCGGTTCTTCCTCTGTCTGTAGAGCAAAGGACTGGTTGTTGATGGCAACATCATCCTCCAGCAAGTTAGACACCACCGGTTCTTCCGTTGGCTATAGAATAGAGAACTGATTGTTGATGGTGATGCCAACATTTCGTGGATCTTCATCCGTGGGCAACACATCAGAAGACACAGTAGGGGCACCAGACCCATTAAAACGGCCGTGATCATCAATAGGCTTGTTCTACGGAAGTGCCTTGGTGCAGTCAGCCTGGACACCATCATTTCACTCCATTGCCTCTCGCAACCCCTCATTCGAGGGCAGCAGGATAAAAGCATTGCTGGTAGCATTCTCCGGAGTAGAGGATGGTTGAGCATTGGCAACATCAACACGATGCCAAACCGTGCGTGAAGGAACGAGAACATGAATTCTCTGATCAACAATAGGATGATCCACGGAAGGGCCCTCGCCCTTATGTTGCGACTGTTTACAATTGCCTACCCCATGGCCAAGGCGAGCATAGGAAGAGTAGTAAGCCGGGAGGTTTGGGTAGACGATCGATTACCACCCACCACCCTTAGGCAACCCAATCCAAATCCGAGCTGGAGGCGAAATACAAACATCTAATTCGACACAGACACAAGCAGCAATTGTGTTAGAAAGCATTAAGGTGTTCCTAACAATTTGTAGCACTGGGCCGATGTTCCCAGTAATGGAACGAAGAAAGGACTCCTGGTAAAGATTTGCCGACAGCCCAGGAGGTTCCAACCATACAGGGATGATGGGTGAATCAACGGAGGGGAAGAAATTCACGGGCCATTTAAAAAATCTGAACAATCAACCTTGGATGTAAAGACTCTCCTGGAGAAGAAGTTGGAGATAATCCTCTTGACATTGAAAACGGAGGAGAAGGTGTTTAGCATCCACAGCACTAATAAGAAAATCGTTCTTAAAGGTGCAACGATGTGCAAGATGGGAACAAATCTCCTCATACGGAGGTCTACCTTGAGGGGTATGTGCAATAATCACATGAGCAAAAGGGGAATATGAGTGTTGGATTTCATCGGCGGAGAAGAAAATAGTAGGTTCTCCTCTGTCTATTTTCGTAGGGCCATGCCCAGGAAGATCCAATAGCGGAGGCAGCAATGTGGAAGATAGGGCTTATGCAAAGGTGTGAGTGTGCGAGGAAGAGGCAAGCAACACACCAGAGATAATATGAGAGGAAGAAGGTGAAAGTGGAGTAACACCCACGGCCGAAGTGAGGGGGGGGAGACCCCGTCGAGGCCCTCCCATGTTGGCCAAATTGGCGACAGTAGGGACAAAGCCCTAGAGGAAACCCTTGAGAGTTAAAGAAGTATACTTTTATGAAGTCGTTCTATTTCAAAAATAATATTATATAAATTTGGATAAGAAAATTTAATTCATAAAATAATTCATGGTATTTTGGGTGGTACTTTAGGAAAAAATTATCATCTTCCATTCAGTGATATTGAGTTTATAAAGAGTATATTTCTTAAACGTTTTAAATTTAGAATACCTCCATTGAATATTTTAAAAACTTTGTTAACCTTTATAGTAAATTTTTATAAAATATAAATCAAATAATTAAGTGGGACCCCTACAAATGTCAAAACTTATTTTGTACCCTCCATCACAATTTACTTTACCAAGCAGGGTTTGCCGACCCGCCCGACCCGGCCGACCCGGTCTCGGCGCGGGACGGGTCGGGTCGGGCGGGTCTCACAGCGACCCGATCCGCCCCTTTGGCTCTCGACGCGATTTTTTGTGAATTTTTTTTAAAATTTTTAATAAATTTATTTTGAAAGATTAAATGTTATATATATTTAAAAATATTAGAATGTAGAGTTTATTTATGATAATAGATCCATGCTACATTATACATAATAAATTATATAAAAATTACATATTACACTGCTTAATTAAACATCCTATTATATATAATACATAAAAAATTATTTCAATTACTAAATATGTAAAAGGAAACAGTGATATAATAATGGCATTCATTCATGAAGTATAAAATACAAAAACTCACTAATCCTCGTCCATGTGTGAAGCCCGAATCCCAAAACTCACTCATCCTCCTCATCTGTGTAACCCGAATCTCAAAACTCACTAATCCTCATCATCAGTGAAACCCGAATCCCAAAACTCATCATCAGATACATGAGACTGATCACCCGTATAATCTAACTCTATCCTAGTGGGTGGAGGTACATGTGGGTGGGACTGAAAATATGTAACCATTTGCACAAATGATGGGTCGTGTGCTACGGTGGAGGGTACATGAAAATCTGTAAAAAAAGTCCTCACTACATCGATAGCTTCAATTCTATCATGTGCGACTGGTGCTGGTGCTGGTGCTGGTGCTGCTCGAACTCTGGATGTGGAGGAAGATCCTTCTCCGCCCTGTGCTCGTGGTGGAGGTACCCGGGACGTAGAAGAAGATGTCCTCGGTGTGCTACGAGAACCGTATCTATCCTGTAACTGTGTCCGAAAGGTCGTCCCACTCCCGCAAGGTGCTCCGCAAACCTGTGTATGCCGGTGACGCGATGTTCGCAGTATCTACAGTGCACATGTCCATCACCCTCAACAGAGTATCCATGCTCCCACGCAGGGTGACGTCGTCCATCTATGATGACCTGCAAATGATGTAAAAGTTTACATTAGTGATTTCAATGACAAGTACAGAATTCTATATATGAAGAAATCTGCAATTAATTATTAGTTAGTTATAAATGTAACCAAATGATACATACTAATAAAGACTATGGACCCAAACTAGGCCAGTGTCCATCTCCAAATAATCTGACATTAAATGTGGTCCGCAGATAGGACAGATAGTCTTCATAGCGCATTGAACCTGAATAGTTCTCCCAGTACATGCGTACGTAGTATTCATACTCCTGCGAACCTTGTGCGTACACGACCTCTACTGACGTAGCTGTGGCATAAGGATATGGATACGATGGGAAAAATGAACTACTGTTATCTGAGTCGCCATGATACATCGGCTGCTGCGGCCATGACCGTCCATACGAGCTTCCAGAACCCTGAGAGTCATGTGTGCTCATCCTCTCAAAATCAGACAACATGCCTTGATAGCTTGTACTGTCTGTAACCGAACTTCCATAGTAGGGATCCCAATGATCAGCTGCCCGTCTCGTCCCTGCGGGTGGAGCACCGTGGTCCTCATCTTGCGTGGCATGTGTGAAGTGCTGCTCCTCTGTCCATGCGCCATGTTGACGGCCCCCACGACCTCTACTATGACCACTGCTGTACTCTCTACCACCAGCACTAGTATTCTCACGAGGACTGCGTTGGTCACCTTGAGAACCACCACCTCCATGGGATGAAGACCCTGTGGGTGTACTATCAGCATCGGAGTCATGACTCCCACTAATGCGGGGCTCAACAGAGGGCTCGGGAGTGTCGTCATCTGCATTGGGATCTAATGTCTCCATGTCTGCAATATCTATCGGATTTAATGGTGGTCCCTTGTCCTTCTTGCTGGTGAATAATGTGGTCCATGATGATTTTTTCTTCTGTGGAGCAGGGGGCGGCATACATGCTGCATGTTGTGTCCCTCTAGATGCCTGAGAAGCAGAAGCCTGCTTAGATAATTTTTCAATTTACTTTCTATTGTGTAAGTCTGTACGTATACCTGAGAAGACTGATTGGGTGCCTTAGCCTTAGATGTTGAACGTCGGGGCGCAGCAGACTGAGATGGTTGTTTCGATGCTACCGAAGACTACACAATTGAAAGAAGAATATATTCAAGTACCAATGAATTATATATTAACAAATGTAGAAATGACAATATAATTTCACCTCTCTAAATTAGGAACTCCCCCTAGCCTCTCTTGAAGTGGATAACCTTCTTGGTTCCGCAGATATTGAATGTCGCGGTGCAATAACTCGGGACCACTGTTCTCCCACAATGTTGTCATTTGTCAGACCGACCTGCAATATATTTCTTACATCATCATACATCAATCTATGACTACGCTATCTAATAAAATTTACGATTCGATTTTCATGTATTAATTCACCTGAGGTGGCGCTTGACGCTCAAAAATTGGAGGTTGTATCAATCGCTCCCATGCTGTATCATCGTACGCATATGATGTGTCTCCACCACCAATGACGAGGTCTTCATCTAAATTAACTTCATCATCACGTCCCGTTGCTGAGTCGTCACCACCCAAATGCACATGGGTGTCATCTCCCTCCCCCACTGCCTCTTGTACAGCCGATGCGAGAAAAGTATTAGGCCGTGGTGTCTCGCCAGGTTCTTCAGCCTCCTCGTCCAATTCTGCCTCACCACGCTCGGTTGTGGCTCTTGCAACCCATGCTACCATAGGGTCATCATCGTCTCGCAAGTACACAGCATCCGTTGGGTCGTAATCTCCCTCTCCTCTTCTTGTATCCATTTGTACATGCCGGACCTTTAGCCTCATGTTGTAATGAACATACACCATTTTGTCTAGCCTGCGGTGTGTTAGCCTATTCCTCAGCTTAGTATGCAAGAAGGAGAACGTCGACCAATTCCGCTCACACCCACTCGACGAGGATGTTTGCGATAGAACTCTCATTGCGATCTTCCTTAATACGGGTGCACTTGTGCCGTAATTTAGCCACCACTCAGCTGTGTTTAAGACAGATCACGTACAATATAATAATTAGATGTAAAAATTACTTCTCGAGATATAGAAGGTACATTGTGAAGGAACATTACCTGGGTCGAGTCTATCACGACTGGCCATGGCATTAGGTGTCGCAAATGAACCAATTCCCTCTCTAAATGTTTTCATCTGCATTATCAAAAAATATGAAGTGTATATTTCATTTAATATTGTCAATGTTAAAATATCCAAGTATACCTCATTCAACGCATCAGCAGCATCTGTTGGGGTGAAAGACAATCGGTCTACCACAATGTTGACCGATTCTATCAACGTATCGTCATAAGCAAGGGCCCGAGCATATTGGAAGGCCGGATGTAGATAGTACGCTGCAATCGTAAGACAATGAATTACATATTAGTATCAACTGAAAATCACAGCTCATTGATTGGACGAGAATGTAAGTGTTTACCTGCCATGTGAAGATCGCGGCTCATTTGTCTGTCCCATCTGTCCTCCACAATCTGTAGAATGGTGGGTCCATATTTTTTGAACGTTGTAAGGATCTTCCGCTTGGCTGCTTCTATTTTACTGTACACCAACCCCATGGTTGGTACTCTATCCCCATCCACGCATCGTAGAACCTCATACAGTGGCTCTATCCACTAATACCTTCACTCGTTCTCAAAAATTCGAGGTGTTGACAATCCCCTCGACCTCCGCCCCTTCACGTGAAGCAGCAAAAGAGGAACTCAGCCAGGTCTCACCTCTAAAAATTTGCTTCAACCCATCCTTGTGCTTCAATAGGCTCTGCAATGCGATGTAGTTGGTGGCAAATCGTGTGATGCCAGGCCTCAACAGTTCGCCGCCACAGTGCTCCCTCATCCATGCCAATACAAGTGTGTGGTTGTAGATATATTTCGTGATTTTTTGTGCCACCTCGACCACAGATTTTACCATACGAAGCTGCCCAATCTCCTTCAGCATCAGATCTACACAATGTGCTGCACAAGGGGTCTAGAAAATGTGCCGTTTTTTCTTCATTAGCTCCTCCCCAGCCTTCTTATAGTTCGACCCATTATCAGTCACCACTTGTACAATGTACTCCTCCCCAATCTCAGTCACCACTTGCTCCATCAATGACAGAATATATTGGTGACTGTGAATTTGACCAGACGCATTCACTGATTTGTGAAAGAATACCTGTCTGTCACAATAAACAAGGAAGTTGATCTGGCTAGATTTTGTGGTACCTGACCATCCATCACACATCAGTGTGACTCCGTACTTTATCCATTTCTGCTTGAATGAGTCAATGTAACTCTTGATCTCAGCAACTTGTTCATCAAGGTATACGCCAGCCAATTCTCTCGCTGTAGGTGGCTGCACGTGTAGCCCAAGGACCTGTGCTTCCTGAAACATTGGCTTGTAGTAAGGGCTATTGGCTGCATTGAAAGGCAGACCCGCGTGGTGCCACCATTTTGCAACAGCCTGACCAAGTTTCCATTTAGGTCCCTTCTGGCCATACGCATCGTCCATCCTCGTTTGCTTGCCATGCTCTCGGGATAGTGCACCGGGCTCCACATCTTCAATGTTGATCGATTGTGTCCTTTTTCTTTGTGTCCCCGAGTCACCAGTCAATAAACTCCTTATGCCTCGTGATTGTCGAGTCGTAGATGAACCACCACTCCCTGATGCTCCGGTCCTCGCGGCCTCGCGACTACGGACTATAGTCTCCTCGGGATGTCTTGACTCATCCCTGCTCTGACGTAATGCCTCACGAAGCTCTGATTCGTATGGATCGTTCACAGTGACATACACATTAGCCTGCTCAGTACATGCTTGTTCGTCTTCGTCACTGGGTGTCCATGCACATTCCTCCTCGTTGCTGCCACTTGGGCGCCCGCTCACTGCCGCTTGATCCATTTTCTTCTTTTTTTCCTTTTCTTGCATCTCAGCTCTCTTCTCACGCAGGTGCCTAGCCATTGCAAGTTTCACATCTCTAGGCACATGGGTACACCCAGCAACCTCAGAGTATCCTGCCCCGGCTCCTCCTGCCAAATACTTCTTCAACCGAGACACCCCTCCTCCCCGGTGTTCTATTTTACAATAGTTACAACGCCAACACCTACGGTTGCCATCCAACAAAACTCCGTGTGACCACCCAATGTCACTTGTTCGTTCCTTAGGAGCCATAGAGTGCTAAGGCCTAAAATTAAGAAATTTAAATTATGAAAATATATTATTTGTCATCTACAATTAACATTGAACATAATTTCATTATTTGCGTACCATGCAAGACTAAATTCAATATTTAATACATGTTAATTTAATTTAGTTCAAAATAATATCATTATTTCTATAACAAACATATAAGGTTAATATTTATAATTAATACATATACATTAACTTACATGATATAATTAGATATTTAAAATATAACTAATTAGATATTTAAAATTACATCTCTAATTAAATTACATGACACATATAAATTATAAACATCTCTAAATAATTTACATTATATATATAAATTAACTTTAAAATTATTTAGAAAATAGTAAACACTAAATTTATATTTACATTAAAAATATATCCATACACATTATATTTTTACATTATGCAATTAAATTAACTAATATACATTATATATTTAAAAATATTTTACATCTACAACTAATAATGATATTGATATCATTACTTCTACAACATACAAGATTAAATTTAAAATTTAATACATCTAAATTAAATCTAATATTTAAACATGAATTGAATAACACATCAAAAAATAAATTTATATCTACAACATGAATTAAATATTATTTATATTAATTCTACAAAATGAATTAAATAATACATCAAATATATGATATTTATACAATATCAATTAAACAAAAATTATAGTACTTATATAACATGAATTAAATAATATATTATTATTAATATTAAATAATATAATAAAATATTTTTCTATATTTTTTAATTTAAAAACTAAAAAAAATAAACACCCCCCCCCCTCACCCTCACCGCCCCCCACCGGTGGTGGGGGCGGCGGTGCAGACGCCACCCCCCCCCTCACCCTCACCGCCCCCCACCTCCGTGCAGACGCCCCCCCCCCCTCACCCTCACCGCCCCCCACCGGAGGTGGGGGCGGCGGTGCAGACGCCACCCCCCCCCTCACCCTCACCGCCCCCCACCTCCGTGTAGACGCCCCCCCCCCCCCCCCCCCTCACCCTCACCGCCCCTCACCTCCGTGCAGACGCCCCCCCCCCCCCCCCCTCACCCTCACCGGCCCCCCTCCGTGCAGACGCCCCCCTCCCCTCACCGCCCCCCACCTCCGTGCAGATGCCCCCCCCCTCACCCTCACCGCCCCCCCCTCCGTGCAGACGCCCCCCTCCCCTCACCCCTTACCGCCCCCCACCTCCGTGCAGACGCCCCCCCCCCCCCCCCCCTCACCCTCACCGCCCCCCCTCCGTGCAGACGCCCCCCTCCCCTCACCGCCCCCCACCTCCGTGCAGACGCCCCCCTCCCCTCACCCTCACCGCCCCACACCTCCTTGCAGACGCCCCCCCTCCCCTCACCCTCACCGCCCCCCACCGGAGGTGCAGACGCCCCCCCCCTCCCCGCCCCCCACCGGCGGCGGTGCCAGTGTGATCGCCGGTCGTCACCCCCCACCCCCCTCCTCACCCTAAAACAAAAAATTAGGGCACCTACCTCTGATCGCCGGTCGTCGCCGCCGCCCGGTGCCGTCCGCCGTCGTCCGCCGCCGCTCTGCACCGCCCACACCTGCCGGCCACCGCCTTCAAGCCGCTGCGGATGGCAGACCCGCCCGCACCCCGGCCCGCTATATGGGCGACCCGGCACGTACGCGCCGTCCCGCACGAACCACACCGGGTCTGTCTCGACCCGCTCCGGTACGCGGCGGGACGCACGAGACCGTGCGATCCACTGCGTCCCGGCCACGACCCACAGCCCGTGCGACCCGGCGCCCGCCTGGGTCGGGTCTGGTCGTGCGGGTCGGTGCGGGTCGAGCTGAGACGGCAAACCCTGTTACCAAGAGCCCCCTATTTTTTTATGTCCTTACCAAATCCCCTAACATGTTATCTCATATTATCAGGTAATGTTTGCTTCTAATTGTTCACTAAAATGTCAAGTGTTAAAGTGTTATTAATTTAACCTTAAAGTGTTGACGTATTAAAATAATACAGATATATTTTAATACTTGCATCTACAGTATATAACATTTTATTACCATACGGATGTTAATGTTCAAATGTTATAAAATAAAGTTGGAGGTGCCAAATAAACATGCGTAAAAAATAGGGGACTGCCAATAAGATGACTTCTTATTATCTTGTACGAAGTAAAAAATAAAGTTGTTTACGGAGAATAATGTTTAGTGGTGATAAGAGCTCACGACTCGCCGCAACCATCCACGGCCTCCTCTCTCTACGAGAGTCCCTACTTCGATATTTATTTTCTCTCTCTCATTAAAAAAATAATTATCAAAAAAAAAATTTAAACCCCACTTTAAAAAAATATCACTTTGATGAGTTAAGTCAACTGTTTAAGTTAGTCTTGGATTAATTTATTTTAAGTTTGATAAAAGAGTAATTAATCTGAAAATAAAGAAATAAATTAACTAATTTTTAAATCAGTATGATTTGATAAAGAGTAAATTATTTGATTAATAATGATAACTAAATTATCATATTTATATATTTTTAATATATCTCTCTCGTTATCTCTCTACCTCTCTCCCCCTTTCTCTCTCTCATGTCACACTCTCTTTTTCTCACACACACATTAATTACAAGTTTATGTTACTATTAATCTTTAAAAGTTTATTTTATTTTATTTTAAATTATTTTTAATATATGTTATAAGTTAAATATATCATAAAAATAAAAATATTTTTCATAAATAACATAATTAATCTCACTAAATAAAATTTAAAACATAAAATGTCATTAAGTATAGGTTTTGATTATCATTTATCTTAAAAATTAGTTTATTTTATTTTTTTAATATATTTTATAAATTAAATATATTATAAAAATATTTTTTATAAATAACATCAATAATCTCACTAATTAAAATTTAAAAGTCAAAACATTATCAATTACTAGTTTAGGTTACTATTTATATTAAAAATTATTTTATTTTAATATTTTAATATATTTTATAAATTAAATATATCATGAAAATATTTTTTTGATAAATGACATCATTAATCTTACTAATTAAAATTTAAAAGTCAAAAATAATAATTATTACGAGTTTAAATTGATATTTATCTAAAAATTGCATTTTAATTTAATTTTTAAATATTTTAATATATTTACAAATTAATTTTAACATTTCAATAATTTATTTATACATAACATCATTAATGTCACTAATTAAAATTTAAAAGTTAAAATATTTTTAAAAAGTACTATTTATCTTAATATCTCTATTTTTTAACTTTTATACATATTTTTTAGATGTTATATATGATAAGTATATCGTTATAATAAATTTTTTGATAAAAAACAGTATTAATATTATTAACTAAAAGTTTAACAATGATAAAAGTTATATCAAGATAAACATAATCAAATAAGAGAGAGAGAGAGAGAGAGAGAGAGAGAGAACGCATTAATTACGGATGTGAAAGAAAGAGTGAGAGAGATCATTAATGAGGAGAGTGTTTAAATGTGCATGTAACCCATCTCAGGCGGTGGGAATAACCCGTGATTATCTCACTTTTAAATTTGATTAAGTGTAATCTGTACTCAAAATAAAAAAATTAAGTCAGATTTAATTTCGAGTTAACCAGGCTTAACCGGTAACTAACATGGGGCTAATGGTTCCAACTTTAATCCGACGGTGGCTGACCAGATTTGTTCGTTCACTCACATCTTGTCGTCCAGTTTGCACGGCTTCATCCATGCAACAATTGATACACCCACGACCCGCTGTTCGTAGCGGGGCCCGGAAGCGCATTTACCATTTGATCAGATGTGGCCCCCCATTAAACGGTCAGGGTCACTTTGGTAACGGGTTAAATTGAGTTAAGATGGGTTAACTGAGGTCCGGTAGATTATTCCTTGTTTGATAATTTTTTTCTTAACTCGAGTCGGATAGGGTTAAAGTGAATTAACTCATTCTTAGAAAATAGGTGGAATGAATTAATCCACCCGAATTAAAGTTAGGGGTGAGGTGAACTAACTCGGGTAAATCATCCGCCCCTAACCTAAGCCGTTATCAAAGTGACCCTAAGTGATTCCCATCTCCGATCTCAGATCCTAGCGTTCCGTCGGAGAAACATAATTACGTGCATCCCTCTCCGGTTGCGACTGCCAGACCCCGGTTGATCGAACGTCCAGCGTTGATCTTAGGCTCCGACGCCCTCCGTAACGTTACCTCCTTGTTGTAAACTATCACCGGCGGCACATTATATCTCGAGGAAAAAGAAAAAGCAAAAATAACACAAATGCCGGGTCCACCTCAGCATATTAGCTTCAATCTCACGCGTTGTTCCCTCCTTTGGCGTGCTGCTGCTGCTTCTTCTCTTTCTGGTGCGCTCTCCGCTCTACCGCCGCCCGGGAGAGAGAGGGAGGACGCGAGAGGAGAGCTGAGAGAGTGAGAGCGGAAGAGCTAGGGTTAGGGTTTCCTTCGGGGAGGTGCGAGCGGTGGGAGAGATGGATCCGGACGCGGTGGCGAAGGCGTTCGTGGAGCACTACTACAGGACGTTCGACACCAACCGGGCGGGGCTCGGCAGCCTGTACCAGGACGGCTCCATGCTGACCTTCGAGGGTGACAAGACCCAGGGCTCCCAGGCCATCGTCGCCAAGCTCACCAGCCTCCCCTTCCAGCAGTGCCACCACAACGTCTCCACCGTCGACTGCCAGCCGTCTGGCCCTGCCGGCGGCGTGCTCGTCTTCGTCAGTGGAACCCTCCAGCTCGCGGGCGAGCATCACGCTCTTAAGTTCAGCCAGGTAGAACGAGACTTTGTTGTCCAATTTTTTTTCGCTGCCTGGGAATTTACTTCGCGCATCCCTTTGTTTCTTTCTTAGCATCGCTTCATTTGACGCCGTGTCCATTTCCATTTTTCTTCCCGTTCTGTTTTGCTGATGAGATGCATGTTTTTTCCGTTTTTTTTATTTTTATGATCCGGTTATCTTTCTGCGGAATTTAAATCATACAGTTCCCCGGTTATATGCTTGGGTTGATGGATCAAGGATTTTGTTGGCTGCGGTTGACTCGTGGTTGATGGCACTAAATTGGCACAATATGCTTCATACAAATTTAGCCGATGTTTGTCCTCCGTGTTTAACAAAAAGATCAAGCATGGCTCTGTTTGTTGCGAGATGATCATGTTCTTATCTGGAGATTATTCTATAGCGTTACTGGTAATTTGATTGGTCATTTAGTAATCTCGAGAGTTATTTAATTTGAAACAATTAATAAAGGATATAAATACGACGTTTGGATTTTTCTTATACGTGCCGCAGATCAAGACTTGTTCTACTGGCTGTTGGATGGATTTGAGGGCTTGATTTCAGTTGTCATGTATATAGAAACAGTTTGAAGGCTAACACTATGAGGGTCTGCTTTGTGGTTTCTTTGTTTATATAACTAATGGATGAAGGTTTAATCCATGCACGTTTTATGCAGCTGCCTGCGTGTGGATTTCTTCTAAATGGTGTCTTCTCTGTATCTTCAGTGATCCATTTTGTCGATTCTTACTTTATAACCTTTACTGATTCAGACTTCGATCTTTCTGATTCTCATACATCCTCCTCATGAAAGAGCCATGCAGATTAAATGGTGCCTTCTATGCGTTTTCAATGATACACATTGTACTTTTATTTTATTACCTTCCGGATTCAGACTTTGACGTTTCTCATTCTCATACATCCTCCTGATGAAAGAGGTGTGCAGATTTTAGTGGTGCCTTCTATGCTTTTTCAATGATATATACTTTGTACCCTTCTCTTATTACCTTTGCTGATTCAGACTTTGACATTTCTCTTTCTTGTTCATCCTCTTGATTCGAGAGATATGCAGATACAGTGTTGCTGCAGCGAGTACTTTCCGATTCTTGGAATGTTTTGCCTATTAATTTTTCTCTTATATGAATTCATATACAGGAAACATGGTGAAAATTCTGAGGAAACAAACATTTGAATTATGATGGGTCAAAACTATCTCAAACATGATTTCCACCCGTTTTTAAGCATTAACCATTTTTTTCTTGCATATGTAGTACATATCTGTGCCATTTGTGCTTTATTCTCCCATATCGGATTGTCGATGCATCAATATGCACACTACAAAAAGAATGATTGCTTTCGTCTGCCACTTGTGGTGGAATCAGGACTCATATGAAACCAATATATGGTGATTGGAAGTTCCTTGGTTGCCCAGATATGAACATGGCATGCCCAGATATGCACACTACAGTAAAGAATGAATCCTTGCTACCTAATTGCTAGTAGAAGTCCGCCTGCGCAGCAGTGTGGATATTCCACATGCGCCGGGTGGATTTCACGCCTGCGCTGCATGAAATCCGCCCAATGCAGGTGGACTCCATGCATAGGCCTTAGATCTAGGGAAGTCTTTTTTTTTGATTGGTTTTCTTGAGTCATTAGATCAAGATCTAATGATTGTAACAAATGTAGTAACAGGACCATTCCTGTTATCTGATAACAGGAATGTATTTTCATATATATATATATATGTGTGTGTGTGTGTGTGTTTTTTTTTTTTGGTAATACTTAAAGGAGTCTAGTTGGCCACAATTTATAATGTTTGATGAAGTCAAATACTTGTGGTTGTATTTTTTCCTTTTTTGTTTAAATATACACTCCTGCTGACATTATGTTTAAATCATTTGACTTTTATGCTTGTATGGATTCTCATATATGGGCAAAATCTTTGCCTATAAGTTTGCATCATATAATTTCTACTGCAATCTGGTTATGGACTTTGAAGTAGATGATTGAGTTTGTTCTAGCTCTACATCTTGTAGGTGTTCTGATTTTAGTCATCTGTTATCTCTACTTGGAAGTTATCAGTGAAAAATGGGTGTATCAGAACCAAGTGCACCTCTCAGTTGGGCTTGTGCCCTCAAAGGTTCACTTTGAGGTGTCCCATGTTTGACTCCCCATGAACACTGTCGCATGACTCTGCAGTTACATGCTCTGCAGTGTAGTTTGCCCTGAACCGGATGGGGAGGCCTGGGGGATGCCTGGGTCGGCAGTTTGGTTTTGACTACTCCGTAAGTCCTGTTGTACAGCTGGGCCATGCAGGGAGACTCAAGTGTGGCCCCTGTCATGGCACCCACAGTCCAGTGGTAGGTTTGTACCTGGGAGAAAAAAAGGATTTTTTGAAAGTCATCAACCAATAATGGCTGTGTTCTAAACCCTGCTAAAAGTTTAGATTATGTAAAGTGGGAAAGTGACTGATGATATTTGGGAGGTGTAACTTCTGCCTTCTAAAGACAGAGAGTTCTTACTGCAGGCGGAGGTCATGGAAGTTTTGGGTTGGTCTGATCCGATCTTGATCCAAGGTATGTTGACAGTATCGGCCAAAACCGATACGTTTCGGCCGAAACGTATCGGTTTCGGCCGGTACCGATCCGAAACCGGCCCTTAATACTGTAGCAGGTCCGAAACCTATTAAATAATATTTTTTTAATGGTTTCGGACGAAACCGTATTGGTTTCGGCCGAAACTCACCTGTTTCGGTCCGAAACCTGACGATTTCGGCCGAAACCGGACATGTTTTACTAAATTTTTGAGGTTTTTGAATGGTTTCAACCGGTTTCGGCCGAAATCGAAATCGATACCGAAACCGGTACGTATCTGTTTCGGGACCGGCCGAAACCGGTACCGAAACGGATACTGCCATCCTTGGATCCAAGGGCTAGATTGGCTGGGATCATCCCCGGATTGGCTGATTCGGCACGGTCCCCACACCTTAGATAAAAAAAAGAATAGAAAAAGTTCCTCCTTTTACTGTTCATCCTAGAGCGGTACTTTTCATCCGAGATCGGATAAACAGTACCAATATTGTTCATTCCTCTATTTTGTTATTCATCCGATCGGGGATGAACAGTATCGGAAGAAGAAGAAGAAGAATTTACTGTCATCGTCGCCGTCCCCATTGCCACCGGCCGATACTTCCGCCGCCGGCTGCTGGTGCTCCTCGACCTTGCAAGCGGGGGAGCCTCTGTCAGCGTGGGGGGGGGGGAGAAACCCTCACTGAAAGTTATCAAAGACTCAAAGTTAAAAGTGATTTTTGTATAAAAACCCCTGTAAAGGCATGTAAATTCAAATGAACCTCAAAATAAAAAAAAACAGGGTAGGCCTGGATTGGACTGGGATTGGATCGGGATCGGCCTATTTGGCTGATCCAGATCAGTTGGGGACTGGCCGATCTGATCCTGATCCTTCCTTCCTTGGCAGAGGTTAGCTTTGTGGGAAGTGGTGAACAGTGGCATCGAGGCAGTGCACTGCCTCTTTGAAGACCAAAGCCAGTAAGACAATTGAAACTCATAAACATGAACACAACAGGGAGTCGGCGGTGGGTTGAATCCAGAGATGCAGATTGAGCAAATGCCTGTAGATGCAAGGAAAGGGGTCAAATTTGAAGTCCCAGGAGGAAAAGGTCTTCTTAATAATATGTCTTCAGTTCTTCCGGTTCCAAGGATTTTCTCCATCCCTCTATGTTGAATAACATTGATGCTTCGGGGACCACTGTGAATAACAAGTCAGTTCAGAGTTGTCGGTCACCTTCCTCCCCTCCTCCCAAACCCAAAAACAAAAAAGGCATTTCAGAGAGATTCACCCTGACGCAAGGGGTTTATTTGTAGATTTCTTGGAAGACTTGAGTAATGAGGTGTTCACTGAGAAAGCTGGGGAGGTTGGATCCAATTTCAGTGGAAAAATAGGATAGTTCAGGTAATCATGCAACAGTCATTCGGGTGACTTCAAAGAGAACAAGTTGTGTGGGAAATTGCATGTGGGTTCACATTCCGAGGAATGAGACTTCTGATGGTGGGTTGTCAGACAGAGAATCCAGTTTTCACTTAACCAATATTATTGGAAGGATTTGCCTGAGATTTTTTGCAAGGCAGGGTGTCCTTTTTCTAGACTCTCAGAAAGAACTACAGGATTTTTCTTGAATCAGACCGAGGAATCTTTGAGAAATTTTTTTTTGGGGGTTTTGGTGTATTTAAAAAATACTCAATAATGTCTGAGTGGGTTGATTTGAGTTTAGGGGCCAGTACCCAGTATTACGAGTATCAGGGTTCTACGGTGATTAAATCTTTCATTTCATGGGCTTATTTGAGCTTTGTTTGTACATAATAAGCAAGTTGTAATTGGACTGAGTGTTGGGTACCTTTTGTGGGCGCTTTGGAGGAAACTATCCTCCAATACTTTGTTGTATGGCCTCCCTTTATTCTTTATACAGTTGGTTGTACAACACACCATTTTATCAGGGAAAAAACAGTTGTATTATTCAGTATACGCAGTTTTCTTCCTGGACCAACCCCTAATAAAACATGCTTTGGAATTTGCTATAGTTGATCTGGAGCATCTTCACTTTGGAACTAGGCCACGTTGAACTGCTAATATTGTGCCTTTTGTCTCAATCCAAAAGTGCATGCTTGCAGTTTTTTTAATGTGTCTAGAATATCAGAACTGCACAATTTGCAGTTTTCTCTGTGGCTCTAAGGGATGAAATATACGTGGTTTCCCTTAAACGGAAGTTCGGTGCTATGGAGCTGTTAATGGATTATAATTTGCCTAAGGTTGGATTGGATTGGTTGGTATTACAAAGAAAGCTTTCCAGATAACTTTTACTGTTGTAAGACGATGAATTTCTAGAAAACTTTCTTCCATGATGCCTTCTCTCCTGACAAGTAACAGTAAGGTGCAAAGTATGCATTTAGTTAAAAAAAAAAATATGCCATACCACAAAGAATTGTAGAATAGGGAGGAACTTGTAAGTCAGCAACATGCAAGTTTCCACTCTTTCCCCTTATTTTTAAAATTTATCACTATAATTGTTGCCCTTTGTTAACAAGATGTTTCTTTCTGAAGAGCATCTGACAATCAGAAAAACAGACCTAGTGTTGGAGATCAATGAAGAAAACTCAAGTATTTTATTAATTGTTTCTCGCTATAATCTGACCTATGATCTGTTTTTCTTTAAGCTACTCAGTCATATCAGACCTAAATGCCAATCCATATCTTCGAGTCATGCATGTCTGTAGATTGTACAATCAAAATTGTGGATTGATGTTCCATCCCGTGGAAAGTCTGTCTGAATGTACACAAGTAAGATATTGAAGACACCGTGGGAGTTAGTCTTTCATCGGAGGAGCCCAAGTGATTCAGACTTATTAATACATAATACTTGACGTTTATTGAGTTAAACTGACAAGTAATGGAATATTTTCTCATCCCAGTGATGGTTATATTAATACTTGTAACACTTTGTCCTCAAAGGTGTTGAAGATGAATGATGCAGGATATCAAAAAAAGAATTTGCTGGTCATACTCACTTTAGTGGAATGAGGATGAAGGAGCTATTTGCTTGGTGCATTTTTATCTTCAATTCATGTCCCAGTATTTGAAGATGGTATTTTCCATGGCAACTATAAGTTCAGTTCCACTTGTTAAAAGCAATAAGAAAATGCTGCAGGATATCAATATCAAAAATGATGTTACTGGTTGTACTTGCTTTAGTGGAATTTCAAAAATTAAGTAGCTATCCGGTTGGCAGATTTTTACCTTAATTTCATTCCCCAGTATTCGATGACGGTATTTTCCCTAGCAACTTAAGTTCAGTTCCACTGGTTAAAAGCAATGAGAAAGTCTAAAATTTGCCAGAGTCAGCAAATTCTTGGGCAGATGGAGGCAGAAATAGCATGATTGGGGCGGTAGCACTTTTTACCTTAAATTCATGTCCCATTATTTGACGATGGTTTTTTCCATAGCAAGTTTAAGTTCAGTTTCACTGGTTAAAAGTGATAAGAAATTCTAAAATTTGCCGGTCAGCAAATTCTTGGCGAGATGGAGACAGAAATAGCCTGGTAGGGATAGTAGCTATTCTTATCTGCTCTACAACCTTTAAACTATCAGAGGGGTCTTTGCAATTCGGCTATGTTATCAGAGGTTCTCGCTTTCCCTGGGTGAGGAGACGAGGAGGTGTGCCAAAAAACCTCAACTTTGCCTTCAACTCCGCCTCATTCACTTTTATTGGATTATATGCTACTCAAACTGTTTCTTCTCTAACACATTTGGCTACCTTTTGTTATCGAAATGTTTGTTGAGTGCAACCTGTCAATCACAAACCGATGATGCTTCCTATTCTGATATAACAAATGTTGTACATGCAGGTATGGCATGATATTAGTCTTGGTTTTTTCTAAGCCGTGGCTCCTATTGTTTCTTTTTTTAGGATAATGCCTCTTTACCTTTGTCTGATGCTTTTTTCTTAATTTTGTACTGCTGCTTTTTCTTATTCTTAATGACTTCCACATGACTAATCCTCTTTAACAATGTCTGATCCTCTTTTTTTTAATACATATATTGCATGTTCACTTTTTCTTATTCTTCACGACTCCTAAGACTATCCACCTCTTATAGGTGCTTTCCGCAAATTGCTTGGTCAATTGTGGGGACTCTCCTGGACCGATCAACTGTGTCCTGTCACGCACGGTACGAGTCAATTTGACTCGGGCCGAGTCTCCCAATGAAGTCTTTCATGGCTTGGGTTGGCCCGTACCATATCTATCGATTTAGGCCGACTCGGTCTGTCTAAGACACGGTATGAGTTGGTCGACTTGCACATGTACCATGCGATCCCGTCAACCTTGGTCGATTGTTTCCGAAATCATTTATATCATTGTAGCTTATGTGTCACTCATTTTGGCTTGTTCGTAGAAGCACTCACTTCACACCCATAGGAAATGAGGCGAGGAGAGGTGAGACAGCTGAAAAACACCTCACCTAGCATCATTCACTTCATTCTCCGGGCCCTTGTTTCTCGCTAAATCATGTTTTCTCTTTTTTTCTTCATGTTTGATTTTTTATAGAAATATCCCTATAAATATTGATTATGTCAAATCTCTTATTTGAGCATATTATTAAAAATATCTTCCAAATACGTCCAATGGTTACGGTTATATCCTTGCGGTTTATTGCCATTCATGTTGGGTGAACATTTTGGGAATATTCGATGGAAAACATTATATGAAATACCCAAAATATCTCCACTATTATTGAGAGAGCGGTCGGGAGCCTCTCCCTCCTCGTCAGAACTCCCACCCCTCATGTTGGAATCTCCTCTCGTATCCCTCCCCGCCAGAACCCCACCCCAACGTTGGAATCGTCAACCCCACACCCTGGAATCTCCTCCACGCCCCCCCTACCTGCACTCCTCCTTGTCATAAATTGCACCCCTACCTTAGAACCTCCTCCTTACACCTCTCCTCGTCGGAACCTCCACCTCTACATCTTGGAACCCCCTCTCTGTTGAACCCCTTGGAATCTGTTCCCCGCGCCCCTTTTCGTCGGAACCCTTCTCTAGAACTCTCTCCCTGCACCCCTCCCGGTTGGAACTCACACCCTGGAACCCCCTTCTTGTCGGAACCTCCACCCCCACACCTTGGAACCCTCTCCCGGGTCGAAGACCCCACCTCCACCTTGGAACCTCTTGCCAACCCCCTCTCCGGTCGTGGCACTGTTATCTCATTCGGCACGGAGGAGGAGCCCCACGTCGACGGCGTCCCACCGACCTTTGCGTCAGTAGTTGTCATGCCCCCCATTGCCCCACGCTATCGACATCTTACAAATGTCTCTCTTGAATGGCCTCTCCTCGATCTTAGGGTTTTCATCGATGTATGTGTGTGTGTGTGAGAGAGAGAGAGAGGGAGAGAGAGAGAGTCCAAGGATAGTTAGGTTAGTAATTCGGTCATTTAACTCGTGCTTAAGTTAAATCTATCGAAGATACAATAGAGATATGATTATAATCATTATATTCATTAAAGATAAATGAAGGATATTTTTGATATTATGTTTAAATGAGATATATGTAACACAATATATATTTATAAGGATATTTATGAAAATAATTATTAATTTTTTTATTAACCTGTTACATTTTAGTGAGTCCTTAATGGTTACCGCCTACTTTCTTTTGCACAAGCACATCAATCACATGTGGACGTTGCTCTCTCTCTCTCTCTCTCTCTCTCTCTCTCTCTCTCTCTCTCTATATATATATATATATATATATATATATATATATATATGGTCACTTTTAGTGACATGGGACTGCATGGCCCATTACAATTATTATCTCCAAAGATATGGCGGGAGATATGTTTCTATTACTTGTATTGTTGATTCTGAGTTGCATCGTGGTACCAATGATATTGTTTGTTGCTTTTGAATATATTATTACCATTAATTTTATTCACTCCAGTAAGATGTGGCATTGACAAATACCTTTTTCAATGGTCAAAGTACTTATCTCCACATCCCCCCCCCCCCGTGTTTTTGGATATCTAAGGGTATGCTGCTTCTTTTCCTACTCTTTGAAATACCTAGAATCTGTCGGGATAGTCCCACATTGGTCAAGAGAGAAAATAAAATATATCTTAAATGTAGACTCTATTTCATTGGATGTCTTAAAGATTTTGAGTTGGATGGTCAAATAATTTAATGTGATTTCAAAATCTATGATAAATTTAGTCGTAGTCAATTTCAACAGGGAGATGGGACGACTTTGAAATTTATTTTAATGGTAAGTCTCCATTGTAATGTTGAATCTGAATGCTCAAGAGGAGTAGTTTTCATGGGCCAGGCTTGGGCCTCATGATCCTAACATGGGTCATGGCTACACTCAGCCAACCTTCTCAGTGGCAAAGAGAGACTAGGCTTAGGGAGCTTTTGAAAAGGCTTAGCCTCACTTTGGTAGGGGATTTGGGTTAAATTAAATTACTTAGGTTAGTTCATAGTTAGCTTATTTTTGATTTGATAGCAAGAGTATTAACTCAGAAATAAGTTAAACCTAGTTTGAATCTATTGTGATTTGATAGTTAGTGGGTTACCCCAATAATATTTATAAGTAAAATATTGAGAGAGAGAGAGAGGGTGTATTTATTGCGCATTTATTATTGGGTAAATCTATCTTTGGAGATGGATTTTGAAGTCCAGGGTTATTCCGGGTTTAATACTCATCCTGCCGGTTTAGTCCAGATTTAAGTATCAAAGTAATTTGAACTTCAAAAATAGTTAAATGTAGGCTAAACTACGACTAACCATATATCAAAGTGAGGTTTAGGGATTATAGAATTTTCTGCAATCCATTTTTTTCCCAAAAGTAGGTCCTGTGCAGCTCTTGGAGATTTTGAACGTGGGATTGCCGCCTACCCCCCCCCCCCTATCTCTCCTTTCATAATCAATTTTTTGTAAAAGTGAGATGACAATTGGTTCTTGGGAAACATTTAATATAAGGGGGTGAGGAACTGAGGATTCCAATAATTAGATTAAGTCTCATCAAACGCCCCTTAAATCAGCCTGGTCAAAGCCCGATCAAGCCTTCTTCGAGGAACCTCTTGCCGTTCTGGGAGGCTTTGTTCGTTTCCACTCGGTAATATTTTTGTTTGTGTGTTTGTGTGCATGGATTGCCGGGTCGATGTTATCATCATACAATGTTCTTTTTCGTTTATTTAACATGAATACAACTGTGGAAGTTACGCCAGGCGTCATTACACAATGGTCTCTCCTTTCCCTAGCTTGACATTTGTTGTTGTGTCTGTCTTATCCTTTTGGTGGCAGATGTTCCATCTGATGCCGACACCTCAGGGAAGCTTCTACGTGTTGAATGACATCTTCCGGTTGAACTATGCATGATCATTTTCTGCCGACAGGATGCTTGCTTTGCTTGATTATGCGGAATAGGGGAAATTTGCTCCCGTTTGGTTTTTGTACCCCATGGCTTGGTGGTCTTGGTTGGTTTGCGTGTCTTTGAATGGGATCCATGCGGAGTGGCTTCATTTTTCAAGTTGACACGATGTCTACATGTCGGCATTTCTCAAATCCCTTACTCTCGTGTAGTCGCAACTCTTTCACCCAATTAGTAGTGTCTAATTGATGCAGATATGCTTTTCTTTTTTTAATTTCTTCAGTTCATGTTTGTGAGCCTTCCCCTATCGGACGATAGACTCCTGATAACAGTGGCTAGTAAAGCTGATTGGGCCGGTTAATGCCCCCCTTCAGCTTTACATGTTAATTCTGAAAGAAAGTGATTTCGTCCTTACCTGTTCGTTTTGCATATTCTAACTTTGATGCCAGAAAATTCAAACTGTTAGGCAAGTGTCTTTATTGTAATAAAGAACGACTCCTTGTTTGCTCTTTACTACGTGTGTTCTGCATATTTTTAAGGGTTTTTACATGGGTGACCTTAATATATATTAAGTTTTTCGTTAAAGCTATAATGTCATGAATATCCTTTTCAGGGACAAGTCGTGTTTACTCCTTTCAATTTTGCCTGAGCGCTAGATGTGTACATTTTTCTGTGTGACATTCTACATCGCTGTGTACCTTTTGTCAGCAGCGAAAGGGGTATTTATAATATAGGTTTTTTTAGTTTTTGCCCCCTAAAGACATTGATATTAGGAATAATCTTCTTAATACACCTATTTATTATTAAGCCATTTAAATCTTTTCTGTTGCATGAAAAAGTCTCCATCTTCGGTCCATAACGAAAGGTCGGGTTAGTTTAACTCAACCATGATTTAACCTAACTTGGAAGAAGAAAATGACTATAAGACTCTTGGGTAACCTTGTGAGTGAGTGGAGAGAGAGAGAGAGAGAGAGAGAGAGAGAGAGAGAATTAGACAAGAGAGTGAACTCACCTGGTAGAGAGGAGAGGAGGGTGCGAGAGGGGGCACTCCCTTTGGTGTCGCACCCTCACTTAGTGGGGTGGGGGTGTGCAGAGAGAGAGAGGGAGGAGTCAGAGGGAGTCTCCCTCTCTAATGTTTATGTGGAGAGAGAGAGAGAGAGAGAGAGCCAATACTTGAAGTATACAGTTGGAACTTTCGCTTCCCTTCGTTGAGGCCGATGTTGCAGTAGTAGTGCTCCACGTCTCTTGGCGGCATGGCCACACTCTAGTTCCTCCCCGTTGCGACCAGCACTCGAGCCAGACCCATGTAGCGGATCCCTTTTGATAGAGCCTTATGGTAGTACCTGGGCTCGAGGAGCAGGGTGATGACGCTGGCAGCGTTAACTGTCGTGAACACGTTGAAGCCCCAACCCCAGTTGCAGCCCACGTTGTCCTGCACATAGACGACAATCGTGGAGCCGATGATGGCGGCGACGTACATCACGAAGAAGTACCAGTTGAAGAAGACGTTTTGGTTGCGGGGGCTTATTGAATTGATTGTCCCCCAAGATGACCAGGTTGAAGCAGGTGTTGTTACGTAACTGGACCAGTTCTGGATTAGTTAGGTTTTTGTGTTGAATTCGTAGGTTTTTTGTATTGATATCATAAGCCGCTTAAGTCGGTTATTGTACCAACGTTCACAATCGACCATTTGAAAGTTAGTTGGGAATTAGTTAGAAGAAATGTAAAAAAAGAAAAAAAAGAATATGTTTGATTTCTTGATTCTGTTACAGTTTACAGGGAAGACTTGTCGATTCACATTGTGGCATACCTCCCGTTGTATTATACATGATATAAATAATAATAGAAAAGTCCAAGTTTCGGATTGACAATGGTGTATTCTTCTCCGTCTCTCTGAAAATTCTCTTCCTCTCTTCTGGCTTCTTCCTTCTACTCTCTCCACAATCTTCTTCCCCGATTCCCCTATTCTTCTGGAGTCCATGTTCTTCAGAGTTCTTCACAATTCTTCTGTGTTCTTGAGACATCAGTAGTTGGAGCTCGCAACCCAAGAATCTCTGAGTAATGTTGGGCAGCTCGAATCTGGTTTACAAAAGATCGCTTCTCAAATTGGTGTCTTAACCACCTCCCAGCATGAGCTCTTCCTCATATGTAGAAATGGCCGCCGATGACTCAGAATCCCTCGAGATTATGTTGTATGAAGTCATCCGTCAGGAGGTCAATTCACTGAGACAAGAAGTGTTTCATAAGGTAATCGATCTGGAGTCAAGGGTACATTAATCTGGTAACTTTCCTCCTCTAGATGATCATGCTGATACTTTGGGTTCTTTTAGGCCTAAACCTCACAAATTCTCTCAATATGATGGATCTATGGATCTTGCCGAGTGGAAATTCAAGACTACTAGATTCTTTATCTGTAATAGAACCTCTGAGTGCCACAAAATTTCTAGAGAGTCTTATTATCTAAAAGGAGAAGCTCTCGGATGGTTTTGGCACTACGCCACCACGAAGAATTGTGTCCTGGACTGAATTCTTGACTGCTGTTGAGTCAAGATTCGAATCTGTCTCATACTTAGATTCTCATGGGCTGCTTAACAAGCTTAAACAGATGGGGTCGGTTCTGGACTGCCAGAAGTAATTTGAAAAATTATGTAACAAGATTTCTGGAGTCCCAGATGAGCACCTTTTGGGGACTTATTTCAGTGGTCTTCAAGAAGAGCCTACTTGTCAAGTGAGATCCTTCCAGCCCACCACCCTATTACAAGCAATGTAATTAGCTTATATACAGGAGACTAAATTACTTGCTAGACGTCGGTATTGTAAGGATTTGAGTCGGGATCAAGAAGAACATAGCAAAAATAGGAAATTAAAATTTTATCCCAGTACATGTTAGATTGCTCGGGTGTGATTCCCTATAACTATTTAGAACAAGATTCGATTTTACCTCTACGATATGTGGATCACAGTGAAGCGGAAAGTGATCCCTCGTGGCGGTAATAAACCGCCAAGTGTCCGATCTCTAGTGATATCGAGTTCTCTCTCAGGTAGTATTCCACGAATGATCTCTTTAGCGGCACTCCGGCATAGTTTCTACACTAGAGACAAGTGGGAGAAGAGAGAGGAGAGAGGGGAGGCGCTCCTCCCAAGGAGGAGAGAGAGAAGGGAGAGACCCTCACTGGGAAAACCTTCTATGTTTGGCCCAAGGTTCCCTCCATGTAATTATTTATAGACTTCTTAATTTTTCACAAAAATTCTCATAAGTCCATAATTGCACAGATACTCCTGTCTTTTGTAACCTTAATGTGTGTGACCCTTTAGGTTTATTGTCAATTTGATTTTAAGCTCATTCTGTGCTAATAGTTAACATAATATTAATTATTTAATCATCTGATGACTTAAATAATTAATTCATCATCTTATGATGGATAATCATCTCATAATTATTCTTTTATTGGGATTTCAGGCCACGGTAAGCATCACGTAACACTCCGTGACCCAAAAAGATAAGGGGGCTCTATAAAATCAGTCTGGGATCTTTTCGTCCATAATTATCACATATTTATAGTCCTTCATTCATACACAATGTTCTTGGCCATAATTAAGGATATGGTCATACTGTTAAACCCTTCCTCTTTATGACCTGATGAATATACTCTAAGTCTTACTGGAAAATTCTTTTTCCAGTGAATTGTGTAACCTTGACCATGGATTTTTTGAAGTACCGTTCATGGGGTATTCTCTCTCATGCTCTATTTGAGAGTGAATGATCCATTGTTGTTACTCAATTAGCTTCGTATGTATTCCACTGTATCTGAATACTTGAACATTTAGAATTTATGACTAAAGTCCCTTTATTAGGAATTAAAACAAAGGAGTCCTCATGTAAGATATTCTTGATGACTCATGTCCAAGGATCAACAGTGCTATTATGACTGAAGAATCTCTTGGTTGATAGTTAGATATAATTACCATCCAACGATTCATAATCGGATCAGTTCAGTGAAATCTATTTTTGTAATGGGCACCTATACATATATTTTAGTGTCTCCACACCAGTGACTATGAGATCAGTCATCCTCATCACATGAGAGGATATCATATGCACTGGTCTATTTAGAATCTTTGATGTTCCATCTCAAAGATCGTATGATCAAGAACATTTAGAACACATGCATCTGGAAGGTTAGCCTCACTATCATAATCTCATTATGATCCAACCTTCATAGTATGCCTTCAAAGACTTCATCACATCAAGCGGAAATACACATTATAATAAATGAGACATAAAGAAGAAAATGTCATAAATATTATTAACATGAATGGGAATATACAAGAAATGACGTTATCACTTCACAGGTGATTGACTTGCAGGACGTACATTTTTTTAAGGTATGTTGGGCAATCTTCTTCCACAGGTCCATTATTACCCACCTCACTACTATTACCAACACCCACTAGACCTGCTGATGGGGACATCACCTCCCATGCCCACACTCACGGATCGTCTCCTCGCCCCGGAAGCATCCGACATGGTCTAGTCATTTATCTTGAGTCATAGGTTGTATTTCCTCATTTTTATTTGAGTCATATCATTGTAATTTTCCTTTTATTTGAGTCATGTACCTAGGTTAATGAGTCATCTACCTAAGTTAAGTGTCATAGGGTTGATTAGTTTGGTTATTGGGCCCAATTCTATGGGCTAGGCCCAGGGGCGCCCCCTACCCCTTAGTTATTTGTCATTGTAGCAAGAGTCATGGACTTTTTATAAAATGTGGGTTGCCTATATATTGGAACTCATTTCCCCCCATTTGAAGTTAATGAATGAATGAATGAATATTTGAATTTTCTAGTGTCCAACTTAAATCTTCTTCTTTTGGTGAGAAGCCAATTGAGTGGGTGAGAAGCCCCTATCCCCCCTCTCTCTCTACCTCTCTCTCTAGGAAGTTATTTTCTCTCTCCTCCACTTTCTCTCTCTAAAACATGCGCCCCTTTCTCTCTCCTCCCCTCCCAACCACCTTTCTCTCTCCCCCCCCCTCCAATAACTCATCCCAACTCCCCACCACCCCACCTTAACTCCACCCCAACCCCAAGGGAGATTCCACCACTCCCCACTCCACCCTCCAACCACCAACCACCCACTCATCTTCCCCAAGCACCCTCTCATCTCCCAAGGGAGAATTCTCACTCCCCAAGCCCCCCCTTTACCTTCCCCACACACCCCTTCCCATCCCCAAGACCAGAAATTAATCCCACCCTTAAACCCATTTTCAAATACCCTTTCCCTCTCTCCCTTCCAACCAAATTCGCAGCTCCTCTCTCACCCACTGCAAACACCACCTTCCAGACCTCATTCTCCCCCTCCCACACCTTGGAACACCCCCTCCCAGACCCCCTCACAGCCAGGGGTTGCCCCCACACCCCCATCCACCCCATTTCCCATCCCTTCTACCCCATTCCCCCACCACCTTTCACCACCTGTAATTCTCAAGTCGCAGGTAGTAGAGTACCAGCAGCTTGTAGAGCCGGCCCCGACTTCATCCCAGCGTCCCTGGAGGCCCAAGAGGTACCGTTGGAAGCGTCTCTCCGTCCTCTTCCCAACGGCGGTGGTCCCATCCCTTTCTGAGCTTGTGGTCGTCCGGGGGAGCCGTTCTTCTCCGACTGCGCAAGGTAGATCTGATCAGCAACCTGAGGCCACTTCCAGAAGTTCCCACGGCCACATCCCTCTGCTTCTTGAGGCGCCACTTGGACGAGAGCTTCTACAATGAGTCGGCTTCCATCTCCAAGAAGCGGCATCGCATTCGGCATCCGGAGCTAAGATTTCTCAATTTTCTCCCCCGAGTGCGCTGTTCTGTCCACTCTGGGACTGAACAGACACCCAAGCGCTGTTCGGACTGCCCCTGTCTACTCCGACATCATCTGGTGCCCCCGTGGCTCTCCGCTCGAAGAGGACTCGACAACGAAGCCGACGACTCTGGCCACGCCTGAATCAGAGCTCTGGAGCGCCCGTAGTGATTTCATCTTCCTGCTGTTGAGGTCCTGTTGCAGTCAGAACCAGAGATCTGCGTCCCTGTTCGTGCCTCTGCCCCGACCAGCACCGACTTCCCGAAATTCCAAAAATATTTGGATGACTTCCTGGGTCACCTACGAAGACTCTCCAGCTGGTCTCATCACCAAAAAAATTCGGGAGTGGCTGCAGCGTCAACAACTTCAACTGTCTATCCTCAGTCACAAAGAGCGGGCAGAACCGACATTATCCAACCGTTCGACTTCAATTTCAGTTTTTCCCCTCCCCGCCTGGCTGGCTTACCGTGTAACGACCCGAGAATCCGATTATCGGGAAGACCCGATAACCCGAGACTCGCACCGCCACCCACGAGTCCGAAGACTCGGAAGGGTTAGAAGGATGGTGTGGAAACTATACAAGTATCACAAATAATTGTAGAATTAAACAGTTATATAAATAAGCAGGAAATGAATTAACATTTTACATGGTCCACAATATAACAATAAAATAACAACAGTAGTCCACAACTAGTACAGAGACAAGAAAAGAAAGTACAGTTACACGGGGCATACCCCGGCTCTGACCTCTGACACTAACGCTGGGCACCTGAATTGCGCTGAGCCTCAGACGAACTCCCCTGAAGCCTCGCTTCGCCTGAAACACGGTGAAAACACGCAGGGAATGAGTCTCGGAACAAGACTCAGTAGGGATCACTCGAACCCTACCTCGCAAACGGAGAAACCGCTACGCTAGCAGTAAGCGAGTACCTTAAAAAGGGAAACACTACCATCTACAAAGTACCGGTCTCACGGCACGAAAACTGACACACGTGCCACGGTGAAATAACCGGAACACAACGGCCAACACGGTAGAAACCCGAAGGTCTAAGTCGTAACGACTGACAGTCTGACACTCCCGACTCGACAGGAGTACCTCTCACTAGAAGCACAGCCGGTAGCGTCCCATGACGACTTACACCGCACCGCAGGTGAACTGCCTGACGTGGTAGAGTCTACCAGAGGCACGTACACCGAACAAGTACCACAAACAAGTGACTAGCTGGGGTCACGCTTGTCAGCGTGTGTCCAATTGCCCCCAACCACGTGTGCACACACAGACCGCGCGTCCCTCGTCTGGCCCTCTGACTGGTTTTCCCTTTAGCCGGACTCTGGCTACAGACGTGGGGCCCGATGGCAACCAGTCTAAAAACCGTCTCTAAGGGTCGGCCCGTACAGCACTCCCTGGTGAGACCAGCACCGCGTACTGGTGGGCTACGACTAGTGAAGGGTCACTGAAGGAGTAGACTCTCAAGTTAACGGAAAATCACGTCCGCATCCGACGACATACGGGGACCACCCCACGTACCGGCACCGTCGCACGGAGACCACGGCCGGAACAGACACGGGGTTGCAAACCACCCGGAACAACCCAGTGCCTCACGGTCTACCCTAGACGCGTCACAGGACTCTGACGGTCTAGGCGGGACCGTCACAGACGCCTGACGGTCTTAGGCTGGACCGTCACAGGACCCTAACGGTCCAACGCAGGCTGTCACACTCTTAGTGTAAAACAGAGCGTAACACACCTGCCTTGGTGCGTTACAGACTATGACGCGCCTTTGCAGGTGCGTCACAGAGAAAAACAAAGGTAAGCTGTGACGCGTGCCACTCGGTGCGTCAAAGCATGTGACAGTCCACACCTGGAGCGTCACACACATGTAACGGTCTAGCCCTGGAGCGTCACATTGCCTGGGGGTCGAATAACCCTGACGCACCCACGCTGGGCCGTCACAAGGCTGTGACGTGCCAGCCCTGGTGCGTCACACGCCTTGACCCCCAACGGTCAAACCAACGGTCGGATGCCAACGGTCGGGACGCTCTGACGGCCCACCCCAGGCGCGTCACACGCCTATGGCGGTCTATCGTGGGACCGTCACACTCCCAGACCCCAGTTGGCTAAACAAGGGCTGTGACGCACCCGCCTAGGCGCGTCACACGGTGTGACGGTCACTGGAAGGACCGCCACACCCGCCCGACGGAGAAACGGTGGGGAAAGCCCAAAAAAACCAATCACGCCCCCATACCTCCACCGGAGAGGGGAAAATCAAAGAGGAAAACCCCTGGGGACCCCTAGCACGATACTAGGCCACCAAAACGTGAAATCGCGGGCTAAATCCATAGATCGGGCGAACTCTCTCCAAATCATGGAAAACCCCAAACTCGCTTAATCAAGCCCCTCTCGGCCTCCCCTCGGCCTATAAATCACGGAAATGAACGCCATGGAGCTAGGGAACGTCACCCTACCTCAATGGAGCGAATGCTCCGTCGAATCGTTACCGAGATCACGAAGAACGCTTTGAAAACCCTCGTCCCTTCACGGTTCCCCACAAACTTTACGCCGCCACGATCACCTCGCCGTCGCCCACGTCGTCACGCCGTCGCCTCGCACCGTCTGCAACTGGAAGGGGACGTCGCCGCGGCCGAACGAGAGAGAAAGAGGGAGGGAGGGGCGGTGGTCATGGTGGGGAGAAGAGAAGGAAGAAGAAGAAGAGAGTGGGGAGAGAGAGAAATGAGAGTATTTATAGAAAATACAGAAAATCTGGAAAATATCAAAAAATAGAAAATTACATTTCCGGGATCCTCGGAACGCACCGATCGTAACGGTACCACTCGTGCCCAGGTGAACGACCCGGTTCACCCGCAATGAGATTCCGAAGGAATTACCGAAACACACACCAGTAATCGAAAAACACGAGCGAAAATGCCGCGGAACGCTTCCGGGCCTCCGAAATAACTCTGGATCGCGCCGATCCGAACACGAAAGATGCCCGAAACAAAATTTTTGACACAATGGAGCCGGACACTCCGAGAAACCAGAACCGGAACCCCCGGAGAAGGATCCGAAAGGTCCGAGAGATTACAGCCCTCCCCCCTTAAAGGAATTTTGTCCTCGAAATTAAGGACAACCCTAAGGGGAAAGAAGAGAAAGACTCACTCAAACAAGTAAGGGAACTACCGACGCATCTCGTCCTCACGTTCCCAAGAAGCCTCACCACCAGAGTGCCGCTACCACACCACCTTTACCAAGGGGATGACCTTGTTCCGCAGGCGCTGCTCTCGCCTATCCTCAACGCGGACAGGAAACTCTGGGAGAGAAAGGTCTGGAGTCACCTCGGGCCAAACAGAATCCTCAAGAACATGAGAGTCATCGGGCATATACTTCCGCAACATCGAGACGTGGAATACGTCATGCACCGACGCCAACTCAGGGGGTAACTGCAACCGATAAGCCACCTCACCGACGCGCTCCACAACGGGAAATGGACCAACATAGCGGGGACTCAGCTTCCCACGCCATCCAAAATGCATCACCCCCTTCATCGGAGAAACTCTCAAGAATACCCGATCGCCCACGGCGAACGCGAGGGGCTGCCTCCTCCGGTCAGCATAGCTCTTCTGCCGACTCTGGGCTGCCAACATGTTCTGACGAACCAGGTGCACAACATCCACACACTGCTGCACCAACTCCGGTCCCGTCAAAACACGCTCACCAACCTCAAACCAGTCAAGTGGAGTCCGACACGGACGCCCATACAACGCCTCATAAGGAGCCATGCCGATGCTCGAATGATAGCTGTTGTTGTAGGCAAACTCCACCAACGGCAGGTGGTGAATCCAACTCCCCTGCCACTCCAGGCAGCAGGATCTCAGCATATCCTCCAAGGTCTGGATGGTCCTCTCAGACTGACCATCTGACTGAGGATGGTACGCTGAACTAAACGCCAACTCCGTGCCAAGAGCTCGCTGGAAACTCCTCCAGAATCCAGAAGTGAAGCACAGATCCCGATCCGACACGATGGAGATGGGAATCCCATGCAACGGAACGATCCGCTCCACATAAAGACGAGCCAACTTGGGCACACTCCAGCTGACCTTGACCGGCAACAACCGAGTCACCTTCGTCAGCCGATCCACTAGCAACCAAATACTATCCTGCCCACTCGGAGTCCTCGGTAAACCCACCACAAAATCCGTGGTCACGTGGTCCCACTTCCACGCGGGAACATCCAAGGGCTGAAGAGTACCTCCTGGTCGCTGATGCTCCGCCTTCACCTGCTGACAGGTCAGGCACCTGGCCACAAATTCGGTAACATCTCTCTTCATGCCAGGCCACCAGAACTGCCTCCGCAAGTTCCGATACATCTTCGTCGCACCCGGGTGTACGGCGTACCTGCTCCCATGAGCCTCGCGCAACACCGCACGCCGAACCCGCTCCTCGGCTGGGACGTACAGCCTACCACGAAACCTCGCAGCACCGTCCTCGCCGAGTTCCACATCAGCTAAGGCCAAAATCTTGGGCAATTCAGGGTCCGCATGCTGAGCCTCTGTCACCTGACGGCGGATAGCTGGTGTGACAGTCAGACTCGCAAGCACTGCTAACCCTGGCTCTTGGGGAATCTTGAGCCTGAAAGATACTTCGAGCACTTGTTCCCAGAGCCTCCACTTCCTCAACATCAAGGCACTGACCGTGACCTTCCGACTCAAGGCATCGGCTACGACATTCATCCTGCCCGGCTGATAAGACAGGGTGAAGTCATAATCCTTCATAAACTCCATCCAACGCCTCTGCCTGAGGTTAAGGTCCCTCTGCGTGAACACATACCTCAAACTCTGATGGTCAGTGAACACCTCGAACTTCTCACCGTACAGATAATGCCTCCAGATCTTCAACGCGAAGATCACAGCCGCCAACTCAAGGTCATGGGTATGGTAGTTCTCCTCATGGGGCTTCAGCTGCCGAGATGCATATGCCACCACTCTACCATGCTGCATCAACACAGCGCCCAATCCAACGCCGGAAGCATCTGTACACACCACAAAACCTCCCGATCCAGAAGGTACAACCAACACCGGAGCCGAGGTGAGCAATCTCTTCAGCTCCCTGAAACTCTGCTCACACTCCTCAGACCAGACGAAAGGCACATCCTTCCGTGTGAGTCTAGTCATCATGGTCGCAATGCGAGAAAAATTCTGGATAAACCGACGATAATAACCCGCAATCCCCAAGAAGCTCCGGATCTCCGTCACCGACCTCGGCCTCGGCCACTGCGTTACCGCCTCGACCTTGGCAGGGTCCACGGAAATGCCATCACCATAAATCACGTGCCCCAAAAAGTGCACCTTACGAAGCCAGAACTCGCACTTACTGAGCTTCGCATACAACTGGTGATCTCGCAACGCCTGCAGTACCACACCCAAATGGTACGCGTGCTCCTCGGCAGACCGCGAATAGACAAGGATGTCGTTCATAAATACGACCACGAACTGGTCCAGATACGGACGAAACACCCTCTGCATCAAGTCCATGAAGGCTGCGGGGGCATTGGTGAGCCCAAACGGCATCACCAGGAACTCATAATGCCCGTACCTCGAACTGAACGCAGTCTTCTCCACATCGGACTCGCGAATTCTCAACTGATAGTAACCGGACCGTAAATCAATCCACGAGAACACTCGAGCAGACTGAAGCTGGTCGAACAAATCATCAATCCGCGGCAACAGATACTTGTTTATAATGGTCACCTCATTCAGCTGCCGGTAGTCAATGCACAGCCGCAAACTACCGTCCTTCTTCTTCACGAACAACACTGGCGCACCCCAAGGGGAAAAGCTGGGACGAATATACCCCTTGGCCAGCAACTCTTGCAACTGCGCCCGTAACTCCCTCAACTCGGCGGGGGCCATACGGTAGGGGGCCTTCGCCAAAGGTCCCATACCCGGCATGACCTCGATCACAAAATCGATCTCCCACTGGGGAGGCAATCCAGGTAAGTCCTCCTGGAAAACATCGGGAAACTCGCACAACACCGGAATGTCCTCGACATCCGGACGCGGCTGGTCTACCAAGACCACAGAAGCGAGAAAACTCTGACAACCCGCACCAAGCAAACGACGAACTCAAATCGCCGAAATAAGGAATCGGGAAGAGGAAGACCTGATACCTTGGAAATAGAAGGCGGGTCCACGAAGTCGCCGAAAATAAACTCTCTTCGAGCCACAATCCACCAACACATGATGTGTCTCGAGTCAATCCATGCCCAAAATCACATCAAAGTCCTGAAGCGGCAACGCATAGAGCCTAGCAGGTAAACTCCGCCCTTCTACCCACACGGGAACCTCATCGAAGCAATACGGAGTGATCATAAAATCACCCGAAGGCAACTCCACTGCCAAATTACAGGACAACTGGGTCACCGGCTCCTTGATGCTAAGCACGAAATCCTCCGAAATAAACGAATGAGACGCGCCAGAATCAAACAAAACCCGAGCCGCACGACCCAAAATCTGAACGGTACCTTCCACGAGCTGCGACGCCACTGCCTCTGCCCTGGTCATGTGTGTAATCTGGCCCCGAGCTCTCTGCCTGCCTCCTACACTAGCTGACTTGGGTAGCGGCAGATACTGTCCCTGCTGTTCCGGCCTCTACTGCTGCTAAGGAAACTACTGCTGCTGCTGCCTCTGAGGACAGTCACGCGCCATGTGCCCTGACTGGTCACACCGAAAATAAATAATCGGCGTCGTGCACTGCCTGCCCGGATGGAACTCGCTACACCGTGGACACGGCCCTCGCGATCCACCCACTAATCCCTGACGTTGAAACGGGACCGGCTGCTGTACACTGCCCGATGAAGCCTGCCCCTGACCCTTGGACTTCTTCTTAGAGAAACCCTTCTTGAGAAACTTCTTGACCTTCGAGCCGAAAGACACGGATCCTGTCACTGACGCTGTCGGTGCCGGCGCTCCTAAACCACCTGACGCATGCTGGAAGGAACCCTGCTGCTGGGTAGCCGACTGCTGGCTGCAACCTGACAAAGACTACCCCTGGCTAATCAGTCCTCGAGTCCTCTGCATATCCATCTCTAAAGAAGCCGCAACGCGAGATGCTGTCTCCAAATCGGTGGCAGCATTCATGATCAAATGGTGCCTCAGCTCTTGCCTCAAGCCCTGAACGAACTGTGCGGTCTTCACCCTCTCATTCTCCATGATATGAGGTGCATACCAACCCAGCTCGACAAACCGGGCCCTGTACTACAACACGGACATGTCGCCCTGAACCAGCTCTAAAAACTGACGCATCCACTGCGTAGCAATAAACTCTGGACAGTAGGTACGCTCGAAAGCACTGACAAAGTCGTCCCACACAATCTGCTCAAGTGGACGAAGCTGGAAAGACGTCTTCCACTCGGAAGACCACCACTCCCAAGCCGTGCCCTGCAACTGGTTGGAGGCCAACATCACTCTATCCTCCGCAGTACTCCACGCGGAACTGAACACCCGCTCCATCTCATCGAGCCAACTCCGAGCCAAATCAGGGTCTGGCTGACCGCCGTAGTAAGGTGGATGAAACTGCATGAAATCCCTCACTGCTCGGTCTGGCCCACCCCTGGTCGACGAGCCCTCACCAGTCTCTCCGCCGAACTGTTGAGACATAAGCTGGTACATGCCACGAAAGAAATCCTCGGCCCCCAGAAATCTCGCAGTATCCACTGCCTCGGTGGCCGCAGGTGGCACTCTACTCTGCTCCTCCTGCTGCTGCTGAACCTCCTGCTGGATCTCCTGACCTCCAGCCGACTGCCCTTGCTGAGAGCGAGTCGCCCGCCTCGGCGCCATACCCGCACCTGGAGCAAAGACAGAAAGCACGGAACAGCAAGGTTAAGAGAAACACACGATGCCCAATGCCAGCGTCAACTGTACTTCATCACTGTGGACTAGTGGACCACTACAATCACTTGTGATTCCCGTATAATTTCACAACCTGGCTCTGATACCATTCTATCACGTCCCGTACTCTATACCGTCGAGGTATTGCCCGCTTTGGCCTACCGACCTCACGATTTTGTCCTTTTCTAACAGTGATCGGCTCCAGAATTGGGGACTTCCCGGATAGGTCACCCATCCCAGTACTACTCCCCATTAAGCATGCTTAACTTCAGAGTTCTTTTTAAGAACTGAGCCGATACTTCAAGAGACGTCTCGATGATATAGAGTACAACTCAGCTATATTTGAGGGTGTTACAATCTACCCCTCTTATATAGGCGACGTTCTCGTCGCTGGGCACATATAGCACGCAATCACGCAATCAAGTCCCCAGGCAGGTTGGACTCTAGAGGTGGCCCCTACAGGCTCAAGAGGTGGCTCCCACTATGTAGCACTTTGTCCCATTTTGGGTTCAAGAGGTGGCTCCCAGAGCGTAGCACTTTACCGAGCATGGCACTTAGTTCCCACACTTTCGGCTGGGGTATGGCTCTGATACCAGCTGTAACGACCCGAGAATCCGATTACCGGGAAGGCCCGATAACTCGAGACTCGCACCGCCACCCACGAGTCCGAAGACTCAGAAGGGTTAGAAGGATGGTGTGGAAACTACACAAGTATCACAAATAATTACAGAATTAAACAGTTATATAAATAAGTAGGAAATGAATTAACATTTTACATGGTCCATAATATAACAATAAAATAGCACCAGTAGTCCACAACTAGTACAGAGACAAGAAAAGAAAGTACAGCTACATCGGGCATACCCCGGCTCTGACCTCTGGCACTAACGCTGGGCACCTGAACCGCGCTGAGCCTCAGACGAACTCCCCTGAAGCCTCGCCTCGCCTGAAACACGGTGAAAACACGCAGGGAATGAGTCTCGGAACAAGACTCAGTAGGGATCACTCGAACCCTACCTCGCAAACGGAGAAATCGCTACGCTAGCAGTAAGCGAGTACCTCAAAAAGGGAAACACTGCCATCTACAAAGTAGCGGTCTCACGGCACGAAAATCGACATACGTGCCACGGTGAAATAACCGGAACACAACGACCAACACGGTAGAAACCCGAAGGTCGAAGTCGTAACGACTGACAGTCTGACACTCCCGACTCGACAGGAGTACCTCTCACTAGAAGCACAGCCGGTAGCGTCCCCTGACGACTTACACCGCACCGCAGGTGAACTGCCTGACGTGGTAGCGTCTACCAGAGGCACGGACACCGAACAAGTACCACAAACAAGTGACTAGCTGGGGTCACGCTCGTCAGCGTGTGTCCAACTGCCCCCAACCACGTGTGCACACACAGACCGCGCGTCCCTGGTCTGGCCCTCTGACTGATTTTTCCCTTAGCCGGACTCTGGCTACAGACGTGGGGCCCGACAGAAACTAGTCTAAAAATCATCTCTAAGGGTTGGCCCGTACACCACTCCCTGGTGAGACCAGCACCGCGTACTGGTGGGCTACGACTAGTGGAGGGTCACTGAAGGAGTAGACTCTCAAGTTAACGAAAAATCACGTCCGCATCCGACGACGTACGGGGACCACCCCACGTACCGGCACCGTCGCACGGCGACCACGGTCGGAACATACACGGGGTTGCAAACCACCCGGGGCAACCCAGTGCCTGACGGTCTACCCTAGACGTGTCACAGGACTCTGACGGTCTAGGCGGGACCGTCACAGACGCCTGATGATATTAGGCTGGACCGTCACCGGACCCTGACGGTCCAACGTAGGCCGTCACACTCTCAGTGTAAAATAGAGTGTAACGCACTTGTCCTGGTGCGTTACAGACTGTGATGCGCCTATGCAGGTGCGTCACTGGGAAAAACAAAGGCAAGCTGTGACGCGTGCCACTCGGTGCATCACAGCATGTGACGGTCTACACCTGGAGCGTCACACACATGTAACGGTCCAGCCCTGGAGCGTCACATTGCCTGGGGGTCGAATAACCCTGACGCACCCACGCTGGGCCGTCACAAGGCTGTGACGCGCCAGCCCTGGTGCGTCACACGCCTTGACCCCCAATGGTCAAACCAACGGTCGGATGCCAACTGGTCGGGACGCTCTGACGGCCCACCCCAGGCGCGTCACACGCCTGTGGCGGTCTATCGTGGGACCGTCACACTCCCAGACCCCAGTTGGCTAAACAAGTGCTGTGACGCACCCGCCCAGGCGCGTCACACGGTGTGACGGTCACTGGAAGGACCGCCACACCCGCCCGACGGTGAAACGGCGGGGAAAGCCCAAAAAACCCAATCACGCCCCCATGCCTCCACCGGAGAGGGGGAAATCAAAGGGGAAGACCCTTGGGGACCCCTAGCACGATACTAGGCCACCAAAACGTGAAACCGCGGGCTAAATCCATAGATCGGACGAACTCTCCCCAAATCATGGAAAACCCCAAACCCGCTTAATCAAGCCCCTCTCGGCCTCCCCTCGGTCTATAAATCACGGAAATGAACGGCAGGGAGCTAGGGAACGTCACCCTACCTCAATGGAGCGAATGCTCCGTCAAATCGTTACCGAGATCATGAAGAACGCTTTGAAAACCCTCGTCCCTTCACGGTTCCCCACAAGCTTTACGCCGCCACGATCACCTCACCGTCGCCCACGTCGTCACGCCGTCGCCCCGCATCGTCTGCAGCCGGAAGGGGACGTCGCCGCGGCCGAACGAGAGAGAAAGATGGAGGGAGGGGCGGTGGTCACGGTGGGGAGAAGAGAAGGAAGAAGAAGAAGAAGAAGAGGGTGGGGAGAGAGAGAAATGAGAGTATTGATAGAAAATCCGGAAAATATGAAAAATATCAAAAAATAGAAATTACATTTCCGGGATCCTCGGAACGCACCGATCGCAACGGTACCACTCGTGCCCAGGTGAATGACCTGGTTCACCCGCAGCGTGGTTCCAAAGGAATTACTGAAACAAACACCGGTAATCAGAAAATACGCGCGAAAAAGCCGCGGAACGCTTCTGGCCTGCGAAACAACTCCGGATCGCGCCGATCCGAACACGAAAGATGCCCGAAACGAAATTTTGGACATAACGAGCCGTACACTTCGAGAAACCAGATCCGCGACCCACGGAGAAGGATCCAAAAGGTCCGGAATATTACATACCGCCCCTCCCTGTGGGAGGTAGTGTTTGGCTGTAATCTTTGGCTTCCCTTCCCCAAGATCTCCCCCTTGCATGGGGTGTAGTGTTGTAAAATCATAAACATGTCAAGCTACTCCGGCGCGGCGTGTGGGGAACCCACGCTTCCCCGCTCGCCCACGTCTCCGAGCGGGACCAGTTTCTTCAAAATGGTCGAGTAAGTGCTCCAGCCTTAGCTCTCTTTAGTACTTGTTCTTTCAATATTAGCTTATAAACTCCGCTGGTCCGTGAGAGTGAGTGCCCGATCCTCAAGCCCCATTGCTTCGAGTGACCATCGTGGGAGAGAGTGTGCAACCCGTGCCCTCGACACGACGTCGGCTCCATTGAATTGGGCTGCCTTACCCTTGGGGAATAACCTTGGCCTTGCTGGCCCTCTACCAGCAAGGGCCCAGCCCTCACATCCTCCACTTGGCATCGCCAAGTTACCCCGGGACTTGGGTGAGCGTCGGGTGAGTAGTCGCCAATATCGGTCCGTTTTGATTGTGAATTGTGCTTGCTTGCTTAAGTCCAAAGGTGTGTCACATCACCTGCCATGCCATAGGTCCGGAAGCTCACTAATCATCAGCTTCAAGAAAAGAGGGGCAAGGGCCTTTGTTTCAATTGCGATGAGAAATGGACGCAAGATCATAAATGCCGTGCTCAAAATCTATTTTTGATACAACTAGTTCCTGACGCTGGTGATTATGCTGATGAAGATTTTGAATTGCCCGTTGAAGAAGAAGATTCTTGTCAGACATCGGATATTAGCCCATTAATTTCTTCTTAAACAGTTAACATCATATCATCTCCTAGCACCGTGAGGATTATTGGACAGATTGCTTGGCTCTCTCTCATAGTGTTGATTGATAACGACAGTACACATAATTTCATTGATGTAATGCTTGTGCAGAAGTTGGGCCTTACTGTAACTAAAACTGACAAGCATTCAATCAAGCTTGCATCTGGACTACAGATTCCTTCAGATGGAATATGTTCTGACTTATCTCTCCCAACTGCCAGGTATAACCTTCACACGCGATTTCTTGGTTTTACCGTTGGGAGGCATTGACATAGTGCTGGAAGCTACATGGTTGCAATTACTAGGTAACATCACCCTCAATGTTAAAGATATGACCATGTCATTTAATTGGTGTGGGCAGCATCACCAATTCCAGGGACCACCTGATGAGCAGGTCAAACTTCTTTTTGGTTCTAAATTGCACAAAGAGCTCAGAAGTGCTAGGATATTATATGTCATTCAGCTACTTCCACCACAAGAGGAGGCACCCTCACCATCTGCACTCTTTTCACACTCTCTTGAAATTGTTTTAATCCTTGAAAACTATTCTACTGTTTTTTATGAACCAAAAGGCCTACCACCTATTAGGAATTGTGATCACTGCATTCCTCTTGTTGATGAGACAAAAGTTGTTGTAGTTCTCCCTTGTCGGCACTCTCCATTCTACAAGATAAGTATTGAAGAGCAAGTTAATGAATTAATGGCCAACACTCACCTTTGCCATAGCAACAACTCATTTTTGGCCCGTCCTTTTAGTATATAAGAGAGATGGTGGTTGGAGGAGGTGTAGATTATAGAGCACTAGACCAACAAACAATCAAAGATAAGTATCTTATACCCCTGGTCAATGATTTGCTTGATGAATTGTTTAGTACTAAGTTTTTCTCCAAGTTGGACCTTCATTTTGGCTATCACCAGACTAGGATACCTCCAACGGATATCTACAAAACCGCATTCAGAACTCATGAGGGCCATTATGAGTTCTTAATCATGCCCTTTGGCTTATCAAATGCCCCCTCGACCTTCCAAAATCTCATGAATGAAATTTTTTGGCCTAATCTCAAAAAAAATTGTATTGGTTTTCTTCGATGATATCCTGATTTACAATAAGACATGGTCTGGGCATTTAGAACACTTAAAATTGATTTTGAAAATTCTCTATGAAGACCAGAAGTGTGAATTTGGGGTGGTCAAAGTGCATTATTTGGGTCATGTAATTTCTGAGAATGTGATATCTATGAAGAACATCAAATTGGAAGCAATCCACAATTGCCTCAACCCTAAAAGCCTGAAACAATTGAGAGGGTTTTTAGGACTCAGGTTATTACAGAAACTGTGTAAAAAATTATGGGTCAATAGCACCCCTATTGACGTAATTGTTAAAGAAGGATTTTAGTAGACCCCTCTAGCTACAGAGGCATTTCAGAAACTCAAATCAATGATGACATCTACCCTTGTAGAGGCCTTACCAAAATTTCAAGATACCTTTGTGGTTGAGTGTGATGCAAGCAACTCTGGCCTAGGAGTTGTCCTAACGCAACAAACAAGGCCGATAGCCTTCCTCAGAGGGCATTCTCAGAAAAACAAAAAGCTTTGTCAGCGTATGAACGAGAGATGGAAGCAATAATATATGCTGTGCAAAAATGGAAGTCCTATCTCTTGGCAGGAAATTCATCATCAGGACTGGCCACCAGAGCCTTAGGCACCTCCTACAGCAAAAAGTTCACACCACTGCTCAACATAGATGGTTGGTTAAGTTGCTTGGCTTTGATTTTTCTTTAGATTATATAAGTCAGGGCACCACAACAAGGCTGCTGATGCACTATCAAAGTTCTTTGAAGAAACTTCTATAAATGCTATTACAATTGTTGTGCTAGATTGGTTTTCTAAAATTCAAGCAGCATATCTAGAGACAGCTAATTTCATATAGATGGTTAATAGTTTGCATTCAAGACTTCTAGATACTAAGAAATAGTCCTTTCAGGGTGGAGTTTTATACTACAAAGACATAATTCACCTATATTGTGGTAACCAGAGTGCCCCCTTCAGGAGCAACATGGTGCGCATGTAAAATAGCCACAAGATACTGCATAGACTCAAACGAAGCTTCCGTTGATTGGTATAGGGAAGACAATGTGGCTCCATATTCAAAATTGTGATACATGTCAAAGACATTAGTACATTACCCAATCCCCGACAAGTCTCCTCCAACCACTTCCAATTTTAGATCATATTTGGACCCACCTAAACATAAACTTTATTGAAGGGATGCCATTTTCACACTTTAAATCTACAATTTTGGTGGTGATAGACCGGCTCTCCAAGTATGCCCATTTCATGGCACTTAAAACACCCCTATACTATTGCGATAGTGGCCAGAGAGTTTACCTGTCAAATTGTAAAATTACGTGGTATACCACCTGGCAGGGATCCTTTATTTACAAGTCAATTTTGCAAAGAATTGTTTAAGCTTCAAGCCTCACTTTGGTAGGGAATTTGGGTTAAGTTAAACTACTTAGGTTAGTCCATAGTTAGCCTATTTTTGATTTGATAGCAAGAGTATTAACCCGAAAATAAGTAGGTGGGCTAACCTAGTTTGAATCTATTGTGATTTGGTAGTTAGTGGGTTAACCCAATAATATTTATAAATAAAATATTGAGAGAGAGAGAGAGAGAGTGCATTTATTGTGCATTTATTGTTGGGTTAACCCTTCTAAATCCACCTCTGGAGGTGGATTTCGAAGTCCAGAGTTACTCCGGGTTTAATACTCATCCTCCCGGTTTAGTCTAGATTTAAGTATCAAAGCAATTTGGACTTCAAAAATAGTTAAACCTAGACTAAACTATGACTAACCCAGGACTAACCATATATCAAAGTGAGACCAAGGGGTTAAACTACATATGTCTTCAGCATACCATCCTCAAACATATGATCAAGTTGAAAAACTCAATAGATGTCTGGAAACTTACCTTAGATGCTTCTGCTCACAATAACAAAAGAGCTTGCTTGATTGGTTGCACTGGGCCGAATACTCGTACAAAACCTCCATGCACTCTTCTGCAGGCACCACCCCGTTCCAAGTTGTGTATGGGATACAACCTCCCACCTTGCTCTCTTATGTTCCAGAGACATTTAGGACCCATTTGATAATCGAATAGGTGGATATGTGTTTTGCGCATTCCCCGGTGGGTTTCCGGTTTTACTGGTTTTACCCAAAGTTGATTTTGATAAAAATTGGGATTTAGCCTCGGTTGGTGTAAGAATCAATGAAAAAAATGGGTAAAACGGAGGTTACACATTCGAGCCGGAGGGGTCGAAGATGCTGTTCGCCTTGGTGCAGGCGGACAGCGTATTCTGCCCCTGCCCTGCTCTTTTATCAAATGGGCCCTTAAGTACAAGATGTAGCTGACTCACTTCTCCGTTAGGATCAGATTTTGTCTGAATTGAAGCTCCATCTGTCCAAAGCATAGCAGCGGATGAAGAAGCTATCAGATCTCCATCGGACAGATAAATCTTATGAAATTGGAGAATGGGTATATTTAAAACTACAACCCTGTAGGCAACATTCTGTTGTACGCATGTATAATCACAAGTTGGGAGCTAGATATTATGGGCTCTTCCAGATTATTGACAAAATTGGAGTAGTAGCCTATAAATTGCAACTATCGGATGACTGCAAGGTGCATCCAGTCTTCCATGCCTCTCAACTGAAGAAGCGACATGGTGACCACCCTGTGAATACCATTCCTCTTCCAGACACCAAACTGCCAGAGAATAAGGAGCCAGTTGCGTTATTGGGTCGCAGAATGATTAAAAGAGACAAAAAGGCTGCCATCCAATTGCTTATTCAATGGCAGAACCTCCCCCAAATAGAAGTCACCTGGGAGTTCTATGATGAGTTTGTCCGAGCATACCCAGACTTTAACCTTGGGGACAAGGTCTTAAAATAAGGGAGGGATGCGTTTGTTACGTAGCTGGACTAGTTCTGGATTACTTAGGCTATTACAGAGATTTTTGTGTTGAATTTGTAGGTTTTTTGTGTTGAATTCATAAGCCGCTTAAGCCAGTTACTGGACCAACAATCGCAATCGACTATTTAAAAGTTAGTTAGTTGAGAAATTAGAAGTTATCTGGGAATTAGTTTGAAAAAAAAGTAAAAAAAAAGAAAAAAAGAATCTATTTTATTTCTTGATTCAATTATAGAGTTTACGAGGAAGATTTGACGATTCACATTGTGACGTAGCTCACGTTGTATTGTACATGGTATAAATGGTAATAGAAAAAAGCCTACAGAAAGTGCCAAGTTTTGGATTGGCAATGGTTTCTTCTTCTCCGTCTCTCTAAGAATTCTCTTCCTCTTTTCTTTGGCTTCTTCCTTTCACTCTCTCCATAGTCTTCTTCCCCGATTCCCATGTTCTTCGAGAGCCCCTGTTCTTTAGAGTTCTTCACAGTTCTTATAAGTTCTTGAGGCAGCAGTAGTTGGAGCTTGGAACGCAAGAATCTCTGCGTAATGTTGGGTAGCTCGAATCTGGTTTACAAGAGATCGCGTCTCAGGTGCCCCTCGTCAGGGCGCATCCCAGTGCCACCGTGACATAGTGGTGCGGACACCAGAGCGAGCGAGAAGCACGAACCGGCGAGTTGTCGGTACCGTACGGGGAGCACCACTCGAGCTACATCAGCTTCTCTTTGGCTCGGAGATAGTCTGGAATCTCCGCCTTGAGTCTTGGACACTTTTAGAATTTACTTGCATTGTTTTAGCACTTGTTTCCATTGTATTTGGGCTTGTAATGTGTGTTTTATTTGCGTTTTTCATTTTGGGCTCATTGTAAGACTCTTAATAAGCCACTTGGGTTAAGCGCTTTAGAGCCTTTTAAGGGGTGATTGTCATATTGGGCTATGAGGCTTCATTAAGCTTTACATTGGGTTCTTAAGCCACTTAAGGCCCAATTAAGCTTCTCTCTCTCATGGGCCACCTAAGTTGGAATAGAGTGGACTTGTGGATGGGCCTTGATGACCTTGGATCATAGTGGCCCAAGAGAGGCCCATGAAGGGGGCGCCCCCTCTTTTGGCTTTATTAGGCTAGTTGATTTATTTTCTTTTCTTTTCTTTCTTCTCTTTTGACCACATGGGAGAAATATTTTCCTAGCTTTCCCAAGATGCCCTCATCAACCCTAGATCTGAGGGCATGGAAGGTCATTTGCCATGGGAGGTCAAGTCATATAAAGAGTTGTAATTTTCATTTCTTACACAATTAATGCCAAAAAAATTCAGGATTTTCTTTGGAGCCCCAAGCTTGGTGTGCACCCGTCCTCTCTCCTCCCCCTTCTTACAGCTGTGAAGGCTGCTTCCAGAGGTGTGAAGCCTCTCCTGCAAGTCTCTTCTGAGTGGGAAGCTCAGATCTATCGCCGCCGCCGTCATCGAGCCGTCGTCGCACTGCCATCGCCACCTTATCGGAGTTCTGTCTTCATCCAACAGTAGCCCCTTCCACGAATTTTAACTCTCCGATCTGAGATCTTCTGAGTGCCAAAATTTCAGGGTGAGTTCTAGGGATCCAACCCACATTCCAGAAAATTTGGTTTGGCCTTTTGATTCCGATTTCCATTTTTCCATTTTCATCCATCTTTTTCTTCCAGATCTGTCAGGTTTCTGTCTACTGTGACAGCAACCATGATCTTCCCATCTTTGACACACCTTTTGATTTTTTCTGGAACCCCCAAAATTACTGGAGGTTCTACCCACCATCCCCTTCACCCAAGAATTTTTGTGGAGTTTCAAAAGGCCTTCACCTATTTTCTAAAAATCATTTTTAGATCCCCTTCAGTTCTGTCTGCTTCTATCCAGATCCGACCACCTACCAGTATAAAATAACTTTCCCCATCCAAATCTCCACCAAATCAGTCATAAGAAATATTTCCATTTTCCTCTCTCTCCCCTCTACAATCTTCATGAAGAGCTCGAGGTCTGATTCGGAGGTTTACCTTACGGTCAACGCCAACTCTCAGGAAACTCAGTTTCTGCCCAGCCAGATCTGAGACTGGGAACATGCTGGTTCTAAAATAGCCCAACAGAAGCACAGCTCCGGTGAATTTTTCTGAGTCCCACAGGGTCGAAGGACTTCAAGAGAGCTTTCTAACGGTACTTGTTTTGCATCGATCCGACGTCGGGAGTGATCGCAGTAGCCGATCTTTCCGGCTCGCGCGTCTGAAAACAGAAGCAACCAGTCCGTAGGCAGCAACTCCAAAGCTTGGAGATCGGAGCCGGTCGGCCTCCGACTAGCGTTCCCGCCCGACCGCCTTCCAAGGAGGCGCGCCACCAGGGGTCTCCATCACAGCGGGACCCACCCCATCAGACCCGGAGGATAGAGCGGTCTGTGGGCCCCACGAACCCGTAGATCGCGCCGTTCGGACAGCACTAAAGGCGGGTTTCGGCACCGACGGAGCGACATCAAGATGCTGCCCGTCAACCCAATTCGTGCGACTCCCGGGCCCCACATGTGACCTTTTACCTCCGTGCGTGGACTGGGTCAAAACCATTGTACTGCTGTAATAATTGTTAACCGGGAGTCCAGTTTTGGTCGGGGTTGTCTTCCCCACGCCGGGTGCATGGAGGTACGATCGTAACTTCTTGGCATTACTTTGCTTAGCTAGTATATGGTCATATGCCGCTATGAGAGCGTAGGATTCTAGCCCGTGAGTCCATGTCACCGCTGTGAGCGAGAGAGTGACCCGTCCCGTGACTCGATCCGAGCACGGAAGTGAGTCGGACTACCCTTAACTCTGCCGGTTCCTCAACCGTGCACGATCTGCGTTTCCCTCGCTTGGGACGACGAGTGAGTTTGCATTTCTGTTAGCGACGTATAGCCCATAGGAGCTCTTAGTGTCGGGCCTAATGTCTCTCCCATCGTATGTTGCTGGTCGTGTGTGCATTTAGAGTCCGAGGTCCATATCACTTAGAGTCGGTCCCCGTCTCCGTCCCGCATCAGTTTGGTATCAGAGCAAGTCGAGTGTAGGGTAGTCGTTGCAAAAGTCTTGCATGGTCTAAGTCAAGTCTAGGATCATCATTATTTTCAAAATAAAAAAAGTGTTTTAAAATTGTATTTCATCCCGATAATTCGGTATATTAAAAGGTGTTGTCCGAACGTTAGGCTACGCCTATCGGGAAGGCCGCACACTTGCGGGAGTGATCTCCGGATCGATTAACTCCGCCACGTACCGGATATTGGTTTAGGTCTAGGTGCATTAGTCGGTGTTTGCATCAGTTTGTGTCTCCTACTTCGTGTGTCTTTGCATGCCCACCCGTCGAGGTACCCAATACTCGCCACCACCACATATGGCGGATTCCCGAGCCCGTAGCTCCGATGAGTCCTCGACGGTCGAGATGTTCCGAGCCATTATGGATCGTCTCGACACGCGTATGGATGGCCTTAGTACGCGTCTATATGGCATAGGGACACGTCTAGAAGGGAGGATGAAAGCCCTCGAGGATCGGGCCGAATCTTCGGACCAGTCCATCCAGGGTCTTGTAGGGAGGATTGCCGTCCTCGAGAGGGCCCCAGCGGCGGCGCAACCCGCGCCGACCAATGGTCAACAAGAGCCGGCCCAGCAACCTGCTGCGCCAAGAGCTCAGGTGGTAGATGTTGGGAGGCAACAGGTGCATGAGGTGGCTGACTATGCATCTGATAATGAGCAAGGGAGAAATGGTCGTCGTAACCAACGACGGAATCGTGATGACGATGATGACGATCGCGTTCTTCGGAGCGTGCGTGCGGACCCTCCCCTTTTTAGCGGGTCCTTAGACCCGAAGGTCTATTTAGATTGGGAGGCCGGCATGGACCGGTACTTCGAGTGGTTTGAGATGACGGACCACCGAAGAGTTCGATACGCGAAGATGAAGCTGCATGGGCAGGCTGTGGACACTAAAAATTTCGCACCCCATGTTTACGTACATGGGAATAAAGAAGGGGAGAAAAGAGAAGAGAAGATGAGATAAAGGAAAGAAGAAGAGGAAAACACACCTTCAACTGCCTTCCAACAGCACAACCCCAAACAGCCCCCAGCGGCACACTCTGAAGTGCCACAGCGGCACACCGTCCTCAAGGCCCCTCCAGCGGCACACTTCCAAAGTGTCCCAGCGGCACACTATGCATGCCTCCAACGGCACACCCTTGAAGCCTCCAATGGCACACCCTGAAAGCCCCATCGGCACACCCCTGCCAGTGCCCAGCGGCACACCCTCAAGTGCCCTCCAACGGCACACCCTCGGGTGCCTCCCAGCCGCCCACTTGTTCGCCCCCCCCCCCCCCCCCCCCCCCCAGCGGCACACCCCTGGTGCCTCCCAGCGACACACCCAGGGCAGCCCTTCAGCGGCACACTTGTTTGGTCCCCCCCAGCGGCACATCGTCCCATCTCATTACGATGCTCTGTTTTCACTCAAGCACGGAGCATTTAATGCTCACGCCGCTGGCTCGTGCTCCGGTCGACAGCGTAGCGACAGCAGGCCGTCGACGTCAACCTCGGCCAACCAGGTGAAGGCATGCCAGCTCCCTCCTGCTGTCCCTACGTACAGGCCACTTGATGGCTTCGGACGGAGAAGAAAAAAGAGGAGAAGAAGAAGGCTTGGCTTTCGAAGCGGCCAACCCCCATTCAATATAAAAGGAGGCTCGCTCGTTGGCTGGCCAGAACGACACAGAAGCCAGAGAAGAAGAGAAGAGAGACGAAGAGGCAAGGAGAGAGAGACACCGCCAGAAAAGAGAAGACATAAGAAAACAAAGAGAGAAGAGAAGAAGGAGGGCTCTGGAGTGGGGTTTCTCCGACCGCCGCCGAGCAAGAGAGAGTAAGAGAGAGAGAGGGAGCTTGATGTAGTAGGAGGAAGTGGGGGAAAGGGCAGTGGGTGGTCACCCTACTCTGATCCCCAACACTTCTCCCCCTTTTTCTTCTTCTTCTTCCCCATTCTTTTGTTCTTCCGTTTTCTTTCTTGTTCGTAGCCTTAGCTCGAGCATGATTTGTAATGTGTATGGCCGGCCATGTCCTTTTGTTCCCCCATGAATGAGTATTGTCCCCTTTGATGGGTTTTCTCGTCATCTTGATTGATTTGTGCCACCGTGGGCTTGATCAGCCCAGTGACTGATACGCTAGAAACGCACGTCGTTAATACGTCCCGCTACCAAATTAAAATATCCAGCCCACAAATTAAATAAATGGAATAGTTAAGTGATGAGACCGAGTCGAATCCACAGGGAGAAGTAGATTTAAAAGTTGAAAACCTTGAGTTTGTAAGATTTAAAAATCATGAGAATTGAATTGAAACCGCCTTAGGATGTGTGAAGGATGTAAAGAAAGGGAAGTGGATGAAAGAACTACGAAAAGAAAATTATAATGAAACTAGGGTGACATTAGAATAAAAATAACTTTTAAACTGGTAAGAATTAGAAAAGTGATAGAAGACAAAGTTAAAGATCATAGGGTTAGGAATAACTTTTATGAAGAGTGTAGAGACATAAAATGAGAGGAAGGAGGTGAAAATTGGAAAAACACGGAACCTATGCGCGCGGATGAACAGTAAAAACGTTAAAGACAGAACTGTGGAAAAATTAAAATAAATCAAAAATAAAAAAGAATTGGAGGAAGTGGTAGAAGAATAAAAGTTAGATCTATAAGAGAGGAACAATTTTCATGAAGAACGTAGAATGAAAAGAGAACTGGAAGGAATTCAAAATGGAGAAATGACAGAAGGTATCAACTCGGATGAATAGTAACCGATCAGGACAGAACTTAGAAAAATATGCAATAACTTAAAAACGAAGAGGAATGAGAGAAAATAATAAAAATAGAAAATGTGTAGAATTGAAATATGAATAACTTTGAAGAAGACGAGAAATTGAAATAGCGATTAGAAAAATACGTAAATGGCTATGAAAGGGCTAAAATCTTAAGAACTTGTAATAACCACCACTCAAAATTCTAAAACTTCTAATAATTTAAATGAATAATAAGATTGAAAGAAATTAAAACCTGAAGGGCCTCCTACCCCCTCTCTCTCTCCTTGCTTCTTCAATAACACCAAATTAACTCTCACAAATTTCTCACAAGCTTTCACAAAAATAAATGATAACAATAGAACTTAAAAACGTATTACAAAGCTTATTATTCTCAAAACACATCCCAACTCTTCCTTTTATAGGCTTTAAATAAGCATCTGTCTCTTTGTGCATTGCTCTCTGCTTGCTCTGTTTGTGTGAACCCCATGTAAAGTAGTGTGAAGGTTGCAGCTGCTATTTTGCCAACGAAGTCGGCCCGTGTGTGAAGCTGCATGTTCTTTGCTCTGCCGTCTGCTTTCTTCCTTCGTGTGGAACCCTTAACTGTGTGAATCCTTGAAGAATGCGGCTTGGCCGCATGTTGACCCGCCAACCCGTGTGCCTGCCGAAATCGCCAGCCGACATGAAGAGAGGCCGTGTGTGAAGCACTTTCACCATCCTCGTTTGAAGCCCGCTGAAGACATGTGAACCTCGTGGACCACCCTTCCCAAAGTCACGATGCGAAGCCCACAGCCGCTGTATGTGTGTACCGACATGAAGAAACCTGCATGGCCCGCTGAAGTTACTTATTGAAGAGGCCACTGCCCACGTGAAGGTGTCTTGAAGTGGTCCTTGCGCATTGAATGCAAAGGTCCCACCATGCATGAAGGAGCCTGCATATGCATTGCATGTTGACGTGGGCCTTTCATGTTGGATGAAAAGGACCTGCACCCATGTGTGTTAAGAGCAATTAGACATGTATAGAGAATAGATATATATATATATTATGATTATGTTATGTGAGAGAAATTAAGGCTTCAACATGACTCTCATCCACTGCTGCATGCCTGTGATCATATATATGTACATTAGATATCTATAGATATATTAGATATGTAGTGATATCTAAATATATTATATGTATTTAGATATGAGTGATATCTAAATATATATAATATATATTAGATACATTAGATATGTATAGATAGTATATAAATATGTTATATGTTATATATATTATATATGTATAGATATTAAGAATATATAAGTGTATTATGAATATGAATACATATATCGATATATAGGTATATATATATTAAGAATATATTATATGAATATGTATATATTATATATAAGTGAATATATATTATTTTTTACTTTACTTTTCTTTTTTCTTCTTTTTTTTCTTTTGTTTTATTTGGACTAAGTTTGGGCTTGGTCGGCATGGGCTTTGACTCATTCTTGAGCAGACTTGTGGAGTTCCTGTAAATAACATATTTATTGCTCAAATGATAATAATTTCATCAAACTAAGTATTTTGATCGAAAATTGATATTAAGTGTGATAAGTGCATAATTACTAAAATTAAAGCTCATAAAAAGTGTGTGTGTTGTAAGTTATCATATAAAAATACACACTTATCACACCCCCCAACTTACTCATTGCTAGTCCCTTAGCAATACAAGTAATTTTAAATTTAAGGACTAACAAGAGTTTAAAATATTCATGTCTCATTTTTAGAGCATTTTTCATTGAGTTAACTAAAGATTAGGAATTTGGAATTAATACATACTAGCCTTATGTAGGAAATTAGGGCACATGATCAAGAATTCTAATTAAAATTCAGTAGCACTTGTGCATGTGTAATATTAAATTCACAACGTAGATAAGTGCGCCCCCCATTTGCTATTCTAAGTAAGTGCCCTTCAACCCTGCACTTTTTAAACAGAGCATTAAGCATAATAGCTTTTGTCTGCCTTATTATTTTGTCCCTTTTGGGATCTCTATTTTCTCTTTTTTTTTTCTACACACATGATGCTGCACTACTCTTCACTATTTTACGTGAACCTCAACACATCTTAGGTGAAGCAGGCCCGGTTACACAGATCAAGGTTCCCGTTTCCTTTTGACGCGAAGCTCAACACGTCTTAGGTGAAGTAGGCCCGGTTACTCAGAATCGGAGTATTTTTCATGGTATTTTTTTTCAATTTTTTTTCAATAGATAACATAGCAGAAAGCTTATAACAGATCTCTTCCTCAAAAAGTGCGGAATATTAGGCAGCACATCCAAAATAGTAGAAGGCTTGTCTTGTTTGTTTCATTACCGTGCAAAGTGATTTTAGTTTTCTAAAGTGCACATGAACTTTAAAGAGATTCTTAGATCAGTTTTCCACGACTAGAGTAAATACATTTTCCATCATCATTATCCCAGTCATGTCTATTCCAGAATTACTTTCAATGAAAGCATGAAGCAAGAAAACTCAGTAGGGTGTTCTCTTGTTTGTTTGTTTGTTTGTTTTTTGTGATTGAGAATGAGTTATGTATGCAACATTAAGTTATGTATGCAACATTATGTATGCAATATTTGTAACATGATTTTCGTCCCCCCAACTTAAATGGCATTGTCCTCAATGGCATGAATAATATGGAGTATTAGAACAATGTAGATATGAAATTTATGACGGGAGCGGGATAACCTGACGGAAGTGAACCTCGACGGGCATTCGTGTTGGAATGAGAGGTGGATTTGGCTTTGAAAATTGAAGCAACAGAGGAAGCAATCAGTTCTCTCCCCCCAACTTTATCCTTTATTCAAACCTGCAAAATAAAAATACAAATCACAATAAAAACTTGGGTTGTCTCCCAAAAAGTCATTTATTCTCACACAAAACTATTAAAGGTTTGGGTTGCCTCCCAAGAAGCGCGTAGTTTAACGTCTTCAGCCAGACGCCATGCGACTCATAGTGAGTTTGTAAAGTGCACCTCATCAATGTGCATTTCAATTGAAACTCCCTCAATATAGGGTTTGAGTCTTTGGCCATTAACTTTAAAAATAGCCCCACTCTTAGAGTCAAGAATTTCAACTGTACCGTGGGGGGACACTGATTGCATTATGAAAGGACCCTCCCACCTAGATCTGAGCTTGCCAGGAAAAAATTTGAGCCTAGAGTTGAACAACCAAACTTGTTGGTTAGGCTCAAAAGTTTTTCGAGAGATGTATTTATCATGAAAAGCTTTCATTTTGGTCTTGTAAATCCTAGAATTTTCATAAGATTCCCTCCGTAACTCATCTAGCTCATTCAATTGTAATGCCCGATTTTCTCCTGCTTGGGCCAAGCCCAAATTGAATTGCTTTACAGCCCAGTATGCTTTGTATTCCAATTCTACCGGAAGGTGACATGCTTTCCCGTATATCAACCTAAAGGGTGACATTCCAATGGGGGTTTTGTAAGCTGTCCTATAAGCCCAAAGAGCATCATCCAGTCTCTCCGACCAGTCCTTCCTATCAGGTCGGACTATTTTCTGTAGAATGTTCTTGATCTCTCTATTAGAAACTTCCACTTGTCCACTTGTTTGAGGATGGTAAGGTGTGGCCACCTTGTGGTTGATCCCATATTTTCTAAGCAAGGTTTTGAACTGGGAGTTAGTGAAATGACTACCCCCATCACTGATTATTGCTCTTGGGAACCCAAACCTTGAAAAGATATTTTTCTGGCTGAACTTTAGAACCACTTTGTGATCATTGGTTCTAGTAGCCACTGCCTCAATCCATTTGGAGATATAATCAACAGCCACCAGTATGTACTCATATCCAAAGGATGGTGGGAATGGACCCATGAAATCAATCCCCCAGACATCAAAGATTTCCACCACAAGGATGGGGTTTAAGGGCATCATGTCTCTCTTTGAAATGTTTTCCATGGTTTGACACTTGAGACAACATTGACTGAATGTGTGGGTATCCTTGAAAAGAGTGGGCCAGTAGAAACCACTTTGCGGGATTTTTATCGCAATTTTCTTCCTAGAAAAATGCCCCCCACATGAAAGAGTATGACAAAAGGTAAGAATGCCCTGCTGTTCACTTTCTGGGACGCACCTTCTTATGACATTATCAGCACAGATTCGGAAAAGTTATGGGTCCTCCCAAAAGTAATATTTTATCTGAGAGAGAAATCGATCTTTCTCTTGTTTGGACCAGCCATCAGGAATTAATCCTACGGTCAAATAGTTAACAATATCAGCAAACCATGGAGGTCTCCTTTGAGAAATGGTCAGCAATTGTTCATCAGGGAAGGAGTCTTGAACAAGTTCACTTTCTTGCACTAGGATTCTGGATAAGTGATCTGCTACAACATTTTCGGACCCCTTTTTGTCCCGAATCTCAATGTCAAATTCTTGCAAGAGCAAGATCCGCCTGATCAATCGTGGTTTAGCCTCTTTCTTGGACAATAGATATCTCAGAGCATAATGGTCAGAGTAGATGATGACTTTGGATCCTAAAAGATAGGATCGGAACTTCTCTAGTGCAAAGACTACAGTCAAAAGTTCTTTCTCAGTTGTTGTGTAGTTCTTTTGTGCCTCAGCTAGGGTTCGACTGGCATAGTAAATCACAACTGGGCTTTTATTCACCCTTTGGCCCAATATCGCCCCCATGGCATAATCAGAAGCATCACACATGATTTCAAAAGGTAGTGACCAATCTGGGGGTTGTAGGATTGGAGCTTGAGTCACTGCCTTTTTCAAAAGGTTGTATGCTTGAAGACACGAATCATCAAAATGGAAAGACGTATCTTTGGCCAACAAGTTGCACAAAGGACGAGAAATCTTTGAAAAATCCTTAATGAATCGTCGGTAGAAACCAACGTGGCCTAGAAAGGATCGGATCTGTTTGACTAATGTTGGGGGAGGTAAACTAGAAATCAAATCAATTTTAGCTTTATCTACCTCGATTCCCCTTTCAGAAATAACATGCCCTAATACAATTCCTTCCTTTACCATGAAATGGCTCTTTTCCCAACTCAAAACTAGATTTGTTTCTATACACCTTTTCAAGATTCTTTCCAAGTTTTGTAAACAAGTCTCAAATGAATCCCCAAAAATAGAGAAATCATCCATAAAAATTTCAAGAAAATCTCCCACCATGTCATAAAAGATAGCCACCATACACCTTTGAAAAGTGGCTGGTGCATTACACAACCCAAAAGGCATTCTTCTAAAAGCAAATGTATCATATGGACATGTGAATTAAGGTGGTCTTCTCTTGATCTTCTGGGTACATGGCCACTTGATTGTATCCTGAGTAACCATCCAAAAATCAAAAGTACCTTTGTCCAGCAAGTTTCGCTAGGATTTAGTCAATGAAAGGTAAAGGGAAGTGATCTTTCTTAGTGTCTGCATTTAACTTTCTGTAGTCTATGCACACCCTCCATCCCGTAGTCAATCGAGTAGGCAAGGGCTCACCTTGTTCATTTTGGATGACTGTGAGTCCTGACTTCTTGGGAACAATTTGTGTAGGGCTCACCCAACTGCTATCCGAAATGGGGTAAATGATTCCAGTATCTAACCATTTGACCACCTCCTTTTTCACCACTTCTCTCATATTGGGATTTAATCTTCTTTGTGACTCTCTAACAGGCTTAGCATTTGGCTCAGAGTAGATGTGATGCATGCAGATTGAGGGGCTAATACCTTTGAGGTCAACCACAGTCCAGCCAATGGCAGCTTTATGAGCTTTGAGGACTTCTTGTAGTTGGGCTTCTTGTTTGGGAGATAAATCAGAAGCAATTATCACAGGTAAAGTCTCCTTGGGCCCTAGAAATGTATACTTCAAAGACTTAGGCAAGGGTTTGAGTTCCAATTATGGTGGGGCCTGGATTGAAGGCATTGCCGGCTCAATGTTGAGTTTTGGTAAAGGTTCCACCTTAGTAGGCCACAATGCCATGTTCCTTGAGTCAAGCATATGGACATCTTCAATAGCTTCCTTATTCTCCAACTCATCTAAAGCAATGGGTTCATTTAAGACCAAGGGAGAACAATTTTCAACAAGGTCCTCAATCACATCAACTGTGTAGCAGTCCTCCTCATTCCCCATGTGTTTAGAAGTCTTGAAGACATTGAGAGTGATTTTTTGATTTCCAAAAGAGATGTCCATGAGCCCCGACTTACGATTGATATTAGCATTAGCAGTGGCCAGGAAGGGTCGACCTAATATGATGGGACTTTGAGCCAGATCATGGCTAAGTTCCATGTCAAGAATCAAAAAGTCTACAGGAAAGTAACAAGTGCCTATCTTGACAAGGACGTCCTCCACCAACCCCCTCGGTGTCCTAACAGATCTATCTGCTAATTGGAGAATCACCGAGATTGGTTTAAGTTCTCCTATACTGTGGACACCAAAAAAATCGCACACCTGGAAATCCTACTCGGCCTCGCGTCAGCAACGGCACCGAGTGAAGAAACCCCGGAGAAATCAAGCACAAAAGACCCCATAGCCCATGGGCCTCGAAGAGAATCAAACGGGCCATGACTCGTGCCCACAATGGGCTCAGAACGGGCCCCGGGTACACACACCCCCTGGGGAGCCCTTCAGCGGCACGCCCAGCCCCAAGGGAGCCTCAACGGCACACCCCCTGGGGAGCCCTCCCAGCGGCACACCCGATGGGGTGCTCAGCGGCACGGCCCAAGGCTGCTCAGCGGCACACCCCGGGGGTGGCTCCAGCGGTACATCCCCCTGGGGGGGGCCTTCAGCGGCACACCCCCTGGGGTGTTCAGCGGCACGCCCTCACGGCTGCTCAGCGGCACACCCCCTGGGGTGCTCAGCGGCACGGCCCAAGGCTGCTCAGCGGCACACCCCGGGGGTGGCTCCAGCAGTACACCCCCCTGGGGGGGGCCTTCAGCGGCACGACCCCTGGGTCTTCAGCGGCACGCCCTCAGCAGGCCTCAGCGGCACGCCCTTCAGGCCATTCAGCGGCACACCCTTCAGGGGCTTCAGCGGCACGCCCATTTGGGCTCCCAGCGGTACACTGTTTTGACTCCCCCACGGCACACCTTTTCAACTCGCCAGCGGCACAGCGTCAAGCCTTTTCAACAGCTAAACGACATGCTGCCCATGCCCTACGCATCCTTGGCGAGCAGTGAGCTCTATGAGGTGTCAACCATGGATTGGGCCACGCAGGCTACCCCACTGACACCCAGGACAGGGGAGGTCAAACCCCATGATCACAAGGCCACTTCCCGCCTTCGACGGTCGTGCTCGAAGGCTCCGGCAGCAGGGAGTATAAAGCCACTCTCGCTTCAACAGAGGAGGGAGACACACAGAGAGAGAGAAAAAAAGGGGCTCAGACGGCAGGAGACACAGAAGAAAAGAAGAGACAGAGGAAGAAGAGAAGAGGAAAAAGAAGAAGGGCTTCGGCGGGAGCCCCTCCGACGACCACCGGGAAAAAAGCAAGAGTAAGGGAGAGGGAGAGAGCTTGATGTAATGGGGGAGAGGGTTGGGGACAGTGGCCAATGTTTTAGGCCCCAATGCTTTCTTCCCTTTCGTATTCCATTCCTCCTCCCGTTCTTTGTCTTGGATTTCTTTTTTTCTTTGTCCATGGCCTCGTCTTGGGCATTTCTTTGTAATATGCATATAGGGCTTTGGCCTTTGGCTCCCCATAAATGAAAATCACCCTCTTTGGGTTTCTCTATGAGTTTTATTGGCTTGCGCTAGCTCTCACGGTCTTTTGATGGGGTTGTTCGTTTTCCCTCCGTCTCCCCATTTCTCCGGTGTTTTTGGGGTCTTCATGTCGATATGATCGCTCTCCCATGATCCTTGGCCTCATGAATCCTTCACTCCCTTCCACGGCCACATGCTGTGCTCATGGGCTTGAAGAGAGAGGGAGATTCTTACTCACCCTCCGAATACCCAGCTACCAGTGGCCTATCTCTAGCCTTAAACTTCCCCTCTTCTTACCCTGAACGGCCTGCAAGTCTCCCAGCCCATACACTAGCCCTGTTTGAGCCTCCAGCGGTGCACATGCCTGGCCATTGGCCGACACACCCCGTCCAACCCTCAGCGGCACACTCTTTGTGGCCCTCAGCGGCACACCTGTTTGGGCCCTCAGCGGCACACCTCCATCGGCCCTCAGCGGCACACCCCCATTAGCCCTCAGCGGCACACTCACCTTGGCCCTCAGCAGCACACCCTTATGGCCCTCAGCGGCACACCCTTCAGTCCCTCTTGACCCTACTCCGAGCCTTTTTCCTTCGTGTTTTCCGAGGTTCTATAAAGGTGTTGCTGCCCTCGGGCGCCCACCCCCAGTTGTCGGGTTCCGTCACTCCATGTGGGCACGTTCCCTTTATCTCCCTTACGCCCCGGGTCAAGGGGAGATGCTGCCGAATTTTTGTGAGAAAATAACAAAACACTAAAAGAGGCAAAAGGAAGCAACAAGCGGATGGAATAATCAATAAACCTCCCAGCTAATCAAGCCACCGCCGGCACCACGATGAGAACCGAACTGATCAACTACTCGGCAGCCCGAACGCCCAACCCGCAAGAAAAGAGGCTGAACCGAACAAGACAAAACAAGGAGGGAGTTTATACAAAACCATTTAAGAGTTAGAATAAGAAGAAAAGAAAAACCTTAAAATGAGAAATTGAAAACTAATTGAACCTCCAACACTACGCCCTGATTGGCCCTTCAACGGTGCACTCTGGTCATCTTTCAGTAGCGTGCTCATCCAACTCCTTCGCCGGTGCATCCCCCCCTCACTGGCCCTCAGCGGCACGCTCCTATTGGCCCTCAGCGGCACGCCCATTGGCCCTCAGCGGCACACTCCCCTTGGCCCTTTCAGCGGCACGCTCCCTCCCTTCGCCGGTACACCCTCAGCCACCGTCTCAACGGGATCCAGTGTATAGACTTTGGGCCAGCCAATGTACAGACTCCATGTTACAACGTACAGACTTTGGGCTTGGCAACGTATAGACTTCAAGCTGCAGCCAAAGGGGTAATGTACAGACTTCATGTTGCAGCGTATAGACTTGGGGTTGGCCAATGTATAGACTTGGCCAATGTATAGACTTTGGGCCAGCCAATGTACAGACTCTATGTTACAACGTACAGACTTTGGGCTTGGCACCGTATAGACTTTGAACAGCAACGTGCAGACTTGGAGCTGGCCAACGTACAGACTTTGGGCTGGCCAATGTATGGACGTTGAGCTCCAATGTATAGACTTTGAGCTGCAATGTACAGACCTTGAATTGCCAATGTACAGACTTTGGGCTGGCCGATGTACCGACTTCATGTTACAACGTATGGACTTTGGGCCAGCCAATGTACAGACTTCATGTTACAACGTACAGACTTTGGGCCAGCCAATGTACAGACTTCATGTTACAGCGTCCAGACTTTGGGCTTGGCAACGTATAGACTTCACGATAGACAATGTACAGACTTTGAGCAGCCAATGTACAGACTCCGTGCTGGTCGAATAGGCAACGTGTAGACTTGAGGCCGGGGAACGTACAGACTGTATATATATATATATATCCCCCTCCTTCACCGACCCACTCTCTCCAGCCCCCAGCGGTACACCCCTCCAGCCTCCAGCGGTACACCCCCCCCGGCCTCCAACGGTACACCCTTCAAGCATTCAGCGGTACACCCCCATTGCCTCCAGCGGTACACCCCTCCAGCCTCCAGCGGTACACCCTGTTTCCTTTGCCGGCACACCATATATATATATATATATATACGCATATATATGGCTCGATAAGGGCATCAACACTATCAAATAAATTAACAGAAATTACGCTAATTCAAGAACTCCAAATGTGCAACATCAACAACAATAAAAGAGGTGGGAGGGGTAATAAAAAAATGATAAAATAATAATAACAATAATAATAATAATAACACTAACGAACAAAAGGAAGAGAAATCATCCGGGATAGATGCATGAAGAAGTAATAAACAACCAAGGAAAGAACAAAACATATAACCAAGAAAATTCCAGATAAAAGACGCCGGGGCCCACTCTGCAGCCCTATTTCACCCCGGGACCCAGGGCAAAAGGAACAACGACGCCGCCCTTTCAGGTCAAGCTCGAGTCTTGGGAATTATCCCGATATAGCCGAGTTCTGGCCTAATCTCGGGCCGACATCCTAATCGGATCGGATTTGTTTCTCGTTCCGGACGCCGTCCGAGTCATCACTAAAATTGTCGGGTGCTCGACAGACACTTGAACGGATTTGTCTCGGCTTTTCCTGTTGCGTTTCCATCACGGACCCGTGTCCGAATATAAAAAGGTCCACGAGTGACTGACATGGCCAGTGGCTCGCATCATAATGCGTACTTTGGTGTGATTTTCTTCTGTCTCTTTCTCGCACAATTAGTACTATTCTTTTCGGCCGCGGGGCCCCTAATTTCGGTAATTAATCAAGGGTATTCCCTCGTATGGGAGATGTAAATGACGTCGTGACCTTTATGGCGCGACGGGATTCGATCCCGACACGAACTACATAATCGTCTGACGAAGTCAGATCGAGTGCACCATGGGCTCTTCGGAGCCCGAATAAATTATCACTCCGGTGACTGGCACGCCCACGCACTTAACAAACGAAAAGATGAAGAAGCAAGAGAATAATAGAAGAGCGCTGAAAAGTGCGTCCACATATACCAAACTTTTGATAAACAGATGTTGGCAGTAAATTCACACTAGCCCCTAAGTCCAATAGGACTTTTTCAAAAGTGATGCTCCCAATGACACAAGAGATGAGTGGTGCACCAGGATCTTTCATTTTTTGTGGGAGTTGGTTCAACAAGACCGCACTTACATCCTCTGACAGTAGAATTTTTCTAGTGGCTGTCCTAGGCTCCCTCTTTTGTGTGCACAGGTCTTTGAGGAATTTAGTATAAGCAGGAACATGTTGGATGGCATCTATAAGTGGGATATTGATGTGAACTTGCTTGAATATCTCCAACATTTGTTCATTACGGGCCTGAGCCTGTTGTTCCTTCTTCTCCTTTCTTGTTCCTAGGGCTGATGGAAAAGGGATTTTGGGCCGATAAATCTCAGGAGTATCCTCAACTTGAACTTTCCCTTTGTCCTTCTTATTCCTCTCATGATCCACTGTAGTGGTGGAAGTAGGCATGGGCTCCTCATCCTTATGGTCTGAAATCTTGGGTTGGCTTGAGCTGGCTTCACCCTTTCCTTCTTCGTATGGATCTTCAAGAATCTTTCCACTTCTTAATGTAGTGACGGCTTTAGCATTCTCAACATGAGGGTTCCTGGGTGGTACTTGCAAGGTGGGTTGTGGATCAAAGCCAGGCGGGTGGTTCCTAGGATTTGCTATGGGCTGACTAGGTAATTGGCCTGGTTCCCTCCTCATGTTAGCTTCAGCCATTTGACCAACCTGGGCCTCCATCCTAGAAACAGCTTGTTGAAGTTGGGCCGTAAAAGATTGTTGTTGAGCCGAAAGGAGTTGTTGGAATTGTTGTAAAAGCCTATCCTCATTTTGCGTGGATGACTGAGATTGAGATGATTGGCTATAAGTGGGTGGGGCAAATTATTGATGCGGCTGTATAGGTAATGGATGTGTAGGTTGACCTCTGTTAAAGGCTTGGTTTTGGAAGTTGGTCTGATATTGGGTCTTATTTGGAAAATTATTAGCCTGGGAGCTTTGGGCCTGAACCTGTTGTGACTTCCAAGAGAAGTTGGGATGGTTCCTCCATCCTTGGTTATAGGTGTCACTATAGGGATTATTGTTAGGTCTTTGATATGCATTGGCTTGTGACCTAGTCTCCCTAAAGGTTTGAATTTCAGAGTAATTTTCAACCAGGTGATCTGAACCATTGCATAACACACACATAGAAGGCTCAATATTTTTGGCAGTTTCATAAGTTTTTCCAATTTTTGTCATTTCTAAGGCCTCCAGTCTTCTGGCCAATGCACCAATTTTGACCTCCATATCAACTTCTTTGTCCACTTGGAACAAACCTCCCCTTGTGATTGCCTTCCTTGGTTCCTTAATAGTTTCCCACTGTTGTGATTTTTCTGTAATTTCATCTAAAAATGCCCAATGTTCTTCTGCTCGCTTATTGGTGAACCCCCCATTACACATGGACTCTACCATAGTCCGAGTGTTGAAATCCAGTCCTTCATATAGAATTTGGACTAATCTCCATTGTTCAAATCCATGGTGAGGGCATTGCAGCAGAAGATCATTGAATCTCTCCATGTATCTCCACAGAGTTTCACCATCAAGTTGGATAAAGCTATTGAGTTTTTGTCTAATGGTGGCAGTCTTATGGTTTGGGAAAAATTTCCTCAAAAATTCAGTAGATAGGCCATCCCATGTTGTAATCGACCGAGGCCGTAATGAGTACAACCAATTCTTGGCTTTATCCTTTAAAGAGAATGGAAACAATCTTAACTTAAGGGACTCATCACTTAGATGAGTGAAGCTCATTGTACTGCAAATCTCCTCAAAATCTCTCACATGATGATATGGATTCTCAGCTTCCTCCCCTCTAAAGATAGGTAACATTTGGATAATTCCTAACTTAAGTTCAAAATGCCCATTATGTTCAGGTAACTAGATACAAGAGGGTTGGCTAGCCCTTGAAGGATACATGTAATCTTTCAATGTTCTAGATTGGGCGACAATTCCTTCTTTTTGGGCCTCCATCTCCATAGACTCAACCCTTGTGTTCCTAAGATTATGATGTAGGGTTCTCTCAATCTCAGAATCAAGCTGAGCTAGGTCAGGACGAAGAGATCTCCTACCATGTATACACTCTGATTCCTTAAAGCAAGATTAGATTGAATTATGCATAGAATATTACTCCTTTTTTTTTTATTTTAAGAAGACACGAATAAGTTATCACACAATTCAACCTAAGACACCTAGGGGTACTCTGAATCTACAAGTGAGGTTTCACAAAGTGATCAAAATACAATGCAAGTTCATCCTCAAAATTTTCACCAGTCAGGTAAGGGGTGGGGTAGTGGGAGGCTCCCCTTGCTTTCACAAGGTCCTAATTGAGTAACCACTAGCCCGCTTAAGGCGTTTACCGTCCGACCGTTTTGCCATAGGCACCGGTTTCCACAAGAGGATAAACTCAAATCGTACTAAAATCACAGTGTGATCTCCTAGGGCCAGTGTCTACTGATTTTTATTACGGCTTAGGTCATGCAAAGATGAAAGGAAAATGTGATTTGTTGGCTAAGGAAATGGTGATGAAATCCCCACCTTATGTTATTTAGGGGTATTGCCCTTAAAATATTTTGAAATGAAATGCACACCACAATTTCAAACAAGGGGTTCTTATGCAATATGCATGAACGTACCTTGCCCCTTGCAATCTTCAAAATGCAATGACAGAAATTAAACAAAGAAAATCTTATACTAAATGATGCATGCCTTAAAACAGGTGTGTAATTTCTAATCTTGAAATGCAATTTTTTTTTGGGTTCAAGTGCTTTCTTTTTTTTTATTATTAATGAACCTATCTAACCAGTAAGATGTTTTTTTTGAATTTTCAATTAATAATATGAAGAAAGAAATTAAATCAAGAGAGAGAAAGTCAGATACTTACTTGACAGCGATCCCTCGTTCTCTTTTTTTTGACAAAATAAAAATTGTTAATATCAATTTATATACACAAACACAAAATAATCAACTTAAAAATCATAAACTCTTCCCTGGCAACGGTGCCAAAATTGATACGCTAGAAACGCACGTCATTAATACGTCCCGCTACCAAATTAAAATATCTGGCCCATAAATTAAATAAATGGAATAGTTAAGTGATGAGACCGAGTCGAATCCACGGGGAGAAGTAGATTTAAAAGTTGAAAACCTTGAGTTTTTAAGATTTAAAAATCATGAGAATTGAATTGAAACCGTCTTAGGGTGTGTGAAGGATGTAAAGAAAGGGAAGTGGATGAAAGAACTACGAAAAGAAAATTATAATGAAACTAGGGTGACGTTAGAATGAAAATAACTTTTAAACTGGCAAGAATTAGAAGAGGTGATAGAAGACAAAGTTAAAGATCAGAGGGTTAGGAATAACTTTTATGAAGAGTGTAGAGACATAAAATGAGAGGAAGGAGGTGAAAATTGGGAAAACACGGAACCTATGCGCGCGGATGAACAGTAAAAATGTTAAAGACAGAACTGTGGGAAAATTAAAATAAATCAAAAACAAAAAAGAATTGGAGGAAGTGGTAGAAGAATAAAAGTTAGATCTATAAGAGAGGAACAATTTTCATGAAGAACACAGAATGAAAAGAGAACTGGAAGGACTTCAAAATGGAGAAATGGCAGAAGGTATCAACTCGGATGAATAGTAACCGATCAGGACAGAACTTAGAAAAATATGTAATAACTTAAAAACGAAGATGAATTAGAGAAAATAGTAAAAATAGAAAATGTGTAGAATTGAAATATGAATAACTTTAAAGAAGACGAGAAATTGAAATAACGATTAGAAAAATACGTAAATGGCTATGAAAGGGCTAAAATCTTAAGAACTTGTAATAACCACCACTCAAAATTCCAAAACTTCTAATAATTTAAATGAATAATAAGATTGAAAGAAATTAAAACCTGAAGGGCCTCCTGCCCCCTCTCTCTCTCCTTGCTTCTTCAATAACACCAAATTAACTCTCACAAATTTCTCACAAGCTTTCACAAAAACAAATGACAACAATAGAACTTAAAAACGTATTACAAAGCTTATTATTCTCAAAACACATCCCAACCCTTCCTTTTATAGGCTTTAAACAAGCCTCTGTCTCTTTGTGCATTGCTCTCTGCTTGCTCTGTTTGTGTGAACCCCGCGTGAAGTAGTGTGAAGGTTGCAGCTGCTATTTTGCCAACGAAGTCAGCCCGTGTGTGAAGCTGCATGTTCT
>JAHNEJ010002077.1:0-25655 GCA_022559845.1 Amorphophallus konjac
TTCCAGTTAGAAAAGGATGCTAGATGCTGGTGGGAGTCGATTGAAGCTACTATTGACCCAACTCAAGTTACATGGGGTGAATTCGTTGAATATTTCAACGCCAAATATTTCTCTGATAGGGTCCAGGAAAAGAAGGCCGCCGAATTTGCCGCATTAAAGCAAAGATCTTTATCGGTGGCTGATTATGAAGCACAGTTTTCTAGACTGTCTAGATATGCTAAGCATTTAATTAGCACGGAAAAGATGAAAGCCCGTAGATTTCTTAATGGGCTTAGGCCCCACTACATTACTCAACTGGCGCCTATGGATATTCAAGTTTATACTGAAATAGTGCGTCGAGCTCAGTTGCTTGAAGATGCCACGGAACTATCTGATAGGATCCGTGGGAAAGACAAAAAGGAGCAAGTCACAAGTTCGGGTTCTTTTAAACCCAACTTTAAGAAGAGGCCCAATAATGGAGGTTCTTCCTCTCAAGATCAGAAGTTCAAGAAATCCAAGCCTTTCTCTATCACCACTACACCTTCAAACGTAGTATGCAAGCATTGTGACAAGGCTGGTCACAAAACAGAAGAATGCTGGAGGAAATTAGGAGCATGACTCCGTTGTGGGAGTCGTGAACATCGGATTCCCGATTGTCCATTAATGAATGACCAAGACGGTGAGGGTAAACGCCCAGTGACAAGGAACGCGCGTCTTCATGCAATCCAAGAGACCGAACCAGAAGAAGAAGGCGGGTTGGTGGAAGGTACATTAAAAATTTGTTCCAAATATGCACATGTTTTATTTGACACGGGTGCATCGCATTCCATTGTTTCCAAGAAGTTTGCTGACCCATTGCCTCTAGAACCGGAATGGATGAAATTAGTATTGTCTACTCCTCTCGGAAACGAGACGGATATCACACATCATTACCAAAACTGTGAGGTATTGGTTCGAGGAAAGAATTTTCCTATTGATCTTATCTGCTTAGATCTAAAAGAGTATGATGTTATACTAGGAGCAGATTGATTATCCAAATACCAGGCAACGGTTGATTGCCGTGATAGCAAGATTGTTTTCAAGGAATTTCCGGAACTGACTTATACTAGTCCTAAGAGTCGAAGCAAATCCCCTCTTATTTCGGCTCTTCGAGCAAGCAAGCTCGTCAAGAAAGGATGTGTATCCTTCCTTGCTTTTGTCACTATTAAAGAAGCTAAAGAAACCAAGATAGAGGACATTCAAGTAGAGCGAGAATTTCCAGACGTATTTCCGGAAGAATTGCCGGGATTACCCCCTCAAAGAGATGTGGCCTTCACCATTGACTTAGTCCCTGGTGCTGGTCCTGTTTCAAAGGCACCCTATAGAATGTCCCCTGCAGAACTAAAAGAATTGAAGAAGCAATTGATGGAATTGATTCAAAAAGGGTTCATTAGACCAAGTACTTCCCCGTGGGGAGCACCAGTCTTATTTGTAAAGAAGAAGGATGGATCCATGAGATTGTGTATCGACTATCGACAGTTGAATCATCTTACTATCAAGAACAAGTATCCACTGCCGAGAATCGATGAGTTATTTGATCAGATTTCAGGATCCAAATATTTCTCCAAGATTGATCTCAGGTCGGGATATCATCAATTAAGAATCAAGGATGATGACATTCACAAGACCGCATTCAGAAGCAGGTATGGCCATTACGAATTTGTTGTTATGCCTTTTGGACTAACAAATGCCCCTGCTGCCTTTATGCAGTTAATGAATAGCATATTCAGGCCTTACTTGGATCAATTCATAGTAGTCTTCATTGATGATATATTGATATATTCTAAGACTAAGGAAGAACATGAAGAGCATTTGAGGATTGCATTGCAAGTCTTGAGGACAAATCAATTATATGCTAAACTCAGCAAATGCGAGTTCTGGCTTGAAGAAGTGGCTTTTCTCGGACATGTCATATCCAAGGACGGTTTATCTGTAGATCCGTCAAAGGTTGAAGCTGTGAGAAACTGGGAAAGACCCACTAATGCAAGCGAGATCAGAAGTTTCTTAGGTCTTGCAGGCTATTATCGGCGATTCATCAAAGATTTCTCTAAGATCGCCGTGCCCCTTACAAGGTTAACTCGCAAGGAGATCCGATACGAATGGAGTGAGGAATGTGAAAGAAGTTTTCAAACTCTCAAGGATCATCTCACCACAGCTCCGGTCTTAGCTCTACCGATAGAAGGAGAGAAATTCGAGGTCTACACTGATGCTTCTGGCATTGGCCTCGGATGTGTCCTAATGCAACAAGGAAAGGTCATAGCATACTCTTCACGTCAACTGAAGAAGCATGAGGAGAATTACCCCGTCCATGACTTAGAACTGGCCGCGGTAGTATTTGCCCTAAAGATATGGAGACACTACTTATATGGAGCACAGTTTACTGTATACTCCGATCACAAAAGTCTCAAATACCTATTTTCACAAAAGGAGCTGAACATGAGACAAAGACGCTGGCTAGAATATCTCAAGGACTTCGACTTCAATATACAATACCATCCCGGAAAGGGTAATTATGTTGCTGACGTCCTTAGTCGAAAGCCGAGAGCAATGATAGCAAATTGTATGATGCAAGAATGGAGGTTACTTGAACAATTCTCCGAGCTCAATATAAGCTTGGACACGGGATCCAAATTTGTCACACTATCTCATGTAAGCATACAGTCAGATTTGTTATCTGAGATACAAACACTTCAGGATGATGATCCTATATTAGTAGAAATCAAAGGCAGATTAGAAGGACAATCTGATTTTCAACTAACTTCTGATGGAAGATTATCGTTCAAAGATAGAACTTGTATACCCGATTGTCCGGAATTAAAGAAGAAGATCTTAGATGAAGCTCACCGATCAAGGTACACTATTCATCCAGGATCAACCAAAATGTACCAAGATGTAAAGAGGAACTTTTGGTGGCCTAATATGAAAAGAGAAATAGCGGACTATGTATCACGCTGTCTCACATGCCAACAGGTCAAGGCGGAACACCAAAAGCCTGCGGGAAAACTACATCCTCTAGATATTCCTAAGTGGAAATGGGAGGATATTGGTATGGACTTCATCATGGGTTTGTCTAAATCTAAAGGAGGACATGATGGAATCTGGGTTATCATTGACCGATTGACTAAATCGGCACATTTCTTGCCAATCAAAAGCCGATGGTCAATCGATGTGCTAGCTGCACTATACATCAAAGAAATAGTCAGGATACATGGAATTCCTGTCTCAATCGTGTCTGATAGAGATCCCCGTTTTACTTCTCATTTTTGGAAGGGATTACAACATTCGTTGGGAACAAGGCTCAACTTTAGTACTGCTTTTCACCCACAAACGGATGGTCAGACCGAGCGAACTAATCAAGTCGTTGAAGATATGCTGAGAGCATGCATTATTGACTTTGGAGGAAGCTGGCATGACCACTTACCTTTAGTTGAATTTGCATATAATAATAGCTACCAAGCTAGTATCCAAATGGCACCTTTCGAAGCCTTATACGGAAGGAGTTGCCGATCTCCCCTATGTTGGAACGAAGTTGGAGAGAAACAACTATTAGGTCCAGACATGGTAAGGGATACAACTGAGAAGATACAGGTAATCAGAGAAAGATTACAAGTTGCTCAGATAAGGCAAAAGGCTTATGCTGATACCAGGAGAAGAGATCTTGAATTCCAGGTTGGAGATCATGTATTTCTTAAAATATCCCCTGGACGTGGCATACGAAGATTTGGTGTTAAGGGCAAGCTTACGCCAAGATTCATCGGACCATTTGAGGTACTCGAAAGAGTTGGCGAGGTTGCTTATCGCATCGCGTTGCCTCCTCAGTTGTCCGAGGTACACAATGTATTTCACATATCTATGTTGAAGAAGTATGTGCACGATCCGTCACATATTATTGAGCATGGAGATCTGGTGATCCAGAAAGATCTCACATATGAACAGAGGCCTTTAAAGATATTAGATCGAGAAATACGAGCTCTAAGGAATAAGGTTATTCCCATGCTTAAGGTGCAATGGAATAAGAATCCCGAACGCGAAGCGACATGGGAGACCGAAGAATCTATGAAGAAACGATTTCCCGAGTTATTCTAAGAGGTATATGTTCTACGCTCTCCACATGTATAATTATATATATATTGAATTTGGGGACCAAATTCTTTTTAAGTGGGGGAGGGTGTAGCAACCCTAATAAATGAATAATTGAAATAAATTAAAACATATATATTACAGAAGTAATATATATAAAAAAGGAATAGGGTTAATTGGACGAAATAAAACAAATTAAAATAACGCCTCTTATTAAGGCGTTAATTTATAAAGAAACGCCTCTATCAAAGGCGTGAATAAAGAAAGGACGCCCACACCTACGGTCGTCAGTTCTCACGCGACCAAATGGGGAAGTAAAAGAAACGCCTCTATCTTGGGCGTGTTTTAAAACACGAAACGCCCTTTTTCAAGGCGCTTTTTAAGAAACGCCCTTATGCAAGGCGTTAATTAAAGAATACACGCCCTGACCAAAGGCGTTAATTCCGTTCGTGAACCGTTCGAACCCAGAGCTTATCCAGGGAAAGATTAACCTAATCTAGTAAGTGTCTAATAGAGTAAGGACTCTATTAGGGATATACTACCCTCACACAATCACTAACTCTAATAGGATTTCCAAAATCTTATAAATAAGCCTTGATCGAACAACCCTAAACCTATTTGATACCTCCGACTGCAGAGGTACGTGAAGAACAAACCGTTCTTCTTAATTTTCCTTTTTGTTCTCTGCTTCAGTTGCATGAAGAATTAACAATTCTTCATCTTCTTCTCTATACAGGTTAAGGGAGCTCGGTGGCCGTACGTTGAGAGCTGGTAAAGATCTTTTCTTCACTTTTGACGTGATGATCAGATTTCAAAGAAACTGATACAGTTTCTTCTCTCATAGGAAAGCTGTTGTAGAAGCCTCTTCATCAAAGCCATCATCTTCTGCTAGCCAAAAAACCCCTCACGGTCATCTCCAAATCAACTCTTAAAGGTAGGATTTTCTCAAGTTATTGTAGCCCAGATAAAATTAATGCAAGATATATATATATATAAGCATGTCATGCATACGGTTATTATAGTTTCCATGCGTTTTCTGCAATATTTTGAAAGAGACGCCCCTGTCAAGGGCGCTAATTCACATGAAACGCCTTTTCCCAGGTCGTTAATTTCATGTTTAACGCCCCGTACTCAGGCGTTAATTTCTTTAAACCGTTAATCACCCATCTTAAGAATTGATTATCTATGAAATCATGATTTTAAAATAATGCATGATCCTCTGTCTTCAACCTGCTAACTTTACTGTCATGATATTACATTCCTTCCTCTGTTATCCTGAAATTGTTACTGTCCTTAAAGTTTCTGAAGGAACTTGAATTAACGACTTGGACAAAGTCGTTTTCCACATATTAACGCCCCTTCAAAGGGCGTGAATCTGAAAGGTAACGCCCCTTCCTAGGGCGTGTATCGGTTAAAATCCTGAAATTTAAATATTCTGGAAAATAGAATTAAATAGTAACGCCCCTGCCCAGGGCGCGTTTTTGATAATTCCTGAAAATTAATTGTATTCTGTCAAATATGTAAACAATAAGACGCCTTCTGGTGTAGTCGTCAGATCTTGAAGAAACGACCCTGACCAAGGCGTGTTTTAGACAATTCATGAAATTATTGATATTCTGTCAAATATATATATAAGGAGACGCCTGCTACTGTAGTCGTCAACTCTTGAAGAAACGCCCCTTCCCAAGGCGCGTTTTAGATAAATTATTGAATTATTGAAAATTCTGCAAAACGGACCATATGTAAACGCCCTTCTGTTAGGCGTTAATTACTTGAGAAACGACTTGACCTAAGTCGTTATTTTACTATAAACTGATTTTCATCTGATTTGCTAACCGATGGTTTTATATATTATAATATATATATATATATCGGCACTATTCTCCACTCCGTGAGTATAGTCCCATGTTTTCATGTTGATTTACCGATCACACTCAACTCTCATTGACATACAAGCTCTCCATTGGACATTCGTTCCTTTGGACTAGCGAGTTAGTCATAGAGACCTCCGTAAGACTCCTCGTAGCCTTGGATTCCCTCAAGGCCGACTGAGCTGGTTGTACCCTAAAAAACCCATTACACTATTGATGCCATGTCACTCTAAAGAAACATGGGATACCGGCCCTTATGATTATACAAAGAGTATATCATAAGAAATTCTTGATGGGATGATGATATCATGCCATATCGTGTCATTCTTGTAAACCCCAATTCTATGATAAGGATGAGGGTATCTTGCTTGATCTAATGTTCGTGTGGACCTCAATTCTATATAAAGAATGTCCATATTGATTTGTCATGGTACCTAAGTTAAGGGAACCATATTCTACCTAGTTTTATCGAACTCGTGATTATACCGTTATTATCGCCATTCTATGTCCTTTGTCATATTTTGGACTCTATTCTATCAAAGTTGTCATACGTGTCTACAAGCTTGATTATTGAAATTCTATGTTGGCTATAAACAAGAGTGGATGTCAAAACACATGATAAATGCCTGCGCATATAGGGCCCGATCTGGTCCTGGGAGGAGCACCCGAAAGTACTTGTGCCCATGGGAGTTAAAATGATAAGGTATCTGGCATTATACCGAGTACTTGACTTGCTTGATTGGACATTCCACACACATCTTGTACTTGAATCGTACTTGACTTTACATGAAATGCGTGGCCCGAAAAAGGGTAATTCACTTGCTTGATACATGATAGCCAAAGTTCTTGACATGACTTGTTAAACGTGCTTGCTTGAATACCTTGAATATACTTGTCATCTTGTTGAAGTTCATGACTAAGTTCATCTTATTTTCTTGATATTACATTCTCTCTATCTTGTCGTTTTATGCGAGCATGCATAGCTTTATTGCATTCATGTAAGATGTAATTACTTAAACCCCTTGCTAGTACTTGAGATATAATTTCCTACTGAGCGTTCGCTCATTCCGTTTGTCCCTTTCTATTTTTTTCAGGTAAGTCCGACGACGATGGAAGTCAATCGGATGGGAATGGTCAAGAGTGAAAGTGATAGAGCTTCTACAAGTGTCGTCTAGTCTTTTCCATAGTTTCTTGAGTCAAATATGTATTCTGTTCCTTTTTGTTAAACAGAGTATTGGATTTGTAATAGTCTATCCATGATGAAATAAAGGATTGGGTTATCTTGCTATTTTGCGCATCTCTGTCTTTGTGTCGAATACACGACCACTCTGATTGACATGATTGATATAGACACGTCGCGCATCTCCGGGTATCTTCCGCGCTCGGGGCGTGACACACACGATGTATGGACTTGCCAAAGGAGTGATGCATGAGCATGCGACAATGTATAGACTTGGCAAGTGATACACGAACAGGCTGCAATGTGTAGACTTGGCCGATGCAATGTTCACACGACCTTAAGGTATGCACAGACATGAAGCGCTATGTGAGACACAACATGAGATGCTGGGTATGTTGAGACACAACATGAGACGCTAAGTGAGACGGATCTTAACCTTTATAATCCTTAGCAAAGACGTCGTGTGCAACTGGACGATGTACAGACTTTGCGTGCATGTGCCAAGAGACGATGTGCAGACTTGATAGCACGGACAATGCATATGCATGAACAAGTGGCGAATGTATGGACTCTGTATGCAATGCATGAGAGACACTTGCACTGACTTCCTATATGCTCAAGCAGGACTTTCATTTAGACAGAGATGTTCATGATATGCAATGCTGACTCATAGTGTTTGCTATCATCAAAATCACAGGGGCACAACATTGATAACTACCTCCAGTTGATTCTTGTAATGATGTGTCTGAATAGGATGGATAGGTAGCATGCTCATAATATCCTCCTCCTGAGTAAGATGATGCATCAAAGGGGGGGTAACCATAATAACCTTCGGGCAAAGTATAATCCCCTCCTCCTGTAAAAAAAATAATAATTAAACATTAGAAGATATATAACTCTTCTTACATTTTAAATGTATAGTCTACAAACCTCTTGCAGGAGATGATATGTTGTACTCTGGGTGGCCATAATTTTCACTTGTTTCTCTTGCCCTTCGGAGGAACTCTTCCTTCATGGCCTTCTTCTTCCTCAACCAATTTCGCCTGTAAGGAATGAAGTTTGGATTGTAGCCTGTGTCTTCAATATTTTGTTCAAGTGTTGTTGTTGGTGGATGCACACATTGAGTTTTTTGTTTCCCTTTTCCACTTGAGACATTTTTTGTTGTCCTGTTACTATGATCCCTATCTTGTGTAGCATGGCTGAATTGTTGCTCTTCGGTGAATACAATCCCTTTGGAGGCTGGCCTTGAATGTTGGGATTGAATGGCTGCACCTGTTCCACCCTGGCTAGGATCATCATCATCATCATGACTACTAGCTGAAGTGGAATCATCTGATGTTTGATAAACAATGGTGCCATCTGGAGAAGGTGTTTCATCCCCTTCTTCTATGGTGCCCAAATCTGTAATGTCAACGGGATTTCTGCTTCTACTTTCCGTGGTCTTCTTCTTTGTTTTGCCTTTGTGCATTTTTTTGGCTGGAAGCTGAAATGCTGCTTATAAGGGAATATCATCTAACTCACCTTCTGCCCAAGCTCGATCATTTGGATCAAATTCTGCTTCACTCATTGCCAACCTTGCATCGACCCATGAGTGGAGAGGATTTTCTTCTTCAAAAATCTCATCTAAGTCTATGGTCTCTTCGGTTATTGTAGGTTGTGTGGTAGGCTGTTCCATAGTTTCATCTCTCCACCTAGCTTCTTCCTTTTGTCCTTCTTGAATCCGTTGAAGATTCTTTATCTTCAATCGCATATTTTAGTGACAAAATACAAGCTGCTCCAACCTCGAGGACGTGAGCTTATTTCTTTGCTTTGAATGAATTAAAGAGAAAGTGGACCAATTCCTCTCACACCCAGATGCGGATGTTGTTTGGCTTAAGACCCGGATAGCAACATATGCTAGATCCTCATATCCAGGGGCCTTGCCATAGTCCACCCACCAATTAGCTGCATAATAAAAGACTGTTTGTAAATATGATGTGCAAGACTTAAACCAATGTAAAATAAGTGTAAAGATGTCAAACATTAAATTTACCGGGGCTAAGCAACATCACTGCCCTTTGTGCTCGATGAGTTGCAAAATGAGTCAACTTAAGCCTGTAATCATGCATCTTGTTGCAAGCTATAATTGCTCGATCTTCATCATCCAACATGCGTTGAATGACATTCTTTACCCCATTTAAGACCTCATCATCATTCTTCACATTTGGGCCATATTGATACCGTGGGTTGAAGAAGTAGCCTGCAAATTAGAATAGTTGTGTGAATAATGACTTAACATAGGAGAATAGATAAATCAAGACATTATTTTGCAATTACTTGCGGCATGAAGATCATGGTGGAGAGTTTTGTCCCACCTTTCATCAATTATGTCCCACCACTTTAGATATGTTCTAGGGTTGGATTTTTGAATCTCCTCCTTTGCTCTCTCTATTGCCTCATATAGGTACCCCATGTCCGCCTTCTTATCACCATCCACAATTCTCAAGACTTTCACAATTGGTTCCACCACACTAAGAACCATCTTGATGTCTTTCCATAGGCCTCTGTTTTCAATCAACTCTTCCACCTTCTTCCCCTTGGTACAAACATCTTGTTTTGCATGGACACCAAGCCACTCCTCCCAACCTTCTGAAGAAACCATTTGCAATAAGGGACGCCGCTGAGAATGTAGACTCTCCAAAGATATATATGTGGAGGCAAAGCGAGTTGCCACCGGACGTATGAGCTCCCTCCCTCCAGTATGCTCGCGCATCAACTTAAGGACATAACCATGATTGTACACATAGGTTGTGATGAATTGAGCAGAAGCCACAGTGTTTGCAATCTTTTCATCCTTGCACATATCCTCCAACATCAGGTCTATAGAGTGTGCGGAACAAGGCACCCAATATAGGTGGCTTCTCTTCTCCATCAACATGTGACCAGCCAATTTATATGATGCCGCATTATCTGTCACAATCTGCACCACTCTATGCTCTCCAACTTGTTCAACTAGTTCATCCATCAACTTGAACAAGTAGTCGGCATTTTTAATATGCCCGCTAGCATCCACCGACTTCATGAAGATTGTCCCAGCTTGACAGTACACAAGAAAATTGATCATTGTTCTTCTGGTAATGCCTATACAACATAGAGAATAAGAAAGCGTTAACATCAAAAGCATGGATGATAATCTATGACTCTATATACATGCAAAGATATGACTATACCTGTCCACCCATCAGTCATTATTGTGCATCCTCTTTCATCCCATATCCGCTCAAAGGACTTGATGTATTCTTTCAAGTCACTCACTTCTTGAGATAGATAGGTGTTGTAGATTTCTTTCGGAGTTGGCCCCGGAACTCCCTTATCAACCTCTGCAATGGTGTCAATCATATTCTCATAGTAGGGTCCTTTGGCAGTATTTGCCGCAACACTATTGTAGAAGAACCATCAAGAGGTTGCATGACCAATCTTTTCCTTGCAAATTTTCAAATTCTTCAATGCAGCTGTGATATTTGGCTGCCTATTCCTCCCCCTAGCGAGATAAGGGTCAATAGGTCCCACTCTAGGGTCATCATCCCTAGTCAGATCATGAACCTCTTGATTGGCTTCTTGTCCAATTCCACTGCCTTGTCCAGATCCACTGCCTTCACCCACATAATGGCCCGTTTCCCTATAATATCTGTCTTCAGCAAATGACTTCCTACTAGCCTCCATTCCACGCCGAAGTTCACCTTAAGAGAGACAATTAGTCAAGGTCAATAACATAAAGTTGACAAATGGACTTGCTTAACAATTATCTTATGTAAGTAATTCTTACTTGGATCAAAACCTTCAAACGAAGTTGATCTTCTTCTTGTATCTTCCTCAGGTTCATGACCAACCCCATATATATGAATGCCGGGTCCACCAGATGGACGTGCTAACTCCTCCCTAATTGCGACATTTTTCTTTGCTGTTCTTGCCTTCTCAGCCCGAAGCTTGTCCAAAAGAGATTTGAATTGTGCTCTCACCTCCATCGGAACACGCTCACAACCCTTAACATCTCCTTTTACATGTGCAAGGTGTTGTTTCAAACGAAAAACACCGCCGGACATTTCCTTTCCACAATAACGACATTTTACCTTCCTACTTGTCATGTCCAAAAGTGTGCAATGGTTCCATACCGGGTCGCCACGTGAGACGGTGGAAGGCTCCTCTTGTTGTCCACTGGGAGATGCCATACCTTCAGTCAATGCAAAGAGAATCCAAAGAAAATAATTTAAACAATCGGGACCACACATTAATAAAAATACAAAAGAATAACACCTCCTAAGCTTAAATCTGAGGAGAGAGAAAATATTTGTAGAGAGAAACAATATTAGGGGAGCACAAATTAATGAAAACAGCAAAAAAAATCACCTCCTAAGCCTATATCTGAAGAGAGAGAAAATATATTTAGAGAGAGAAAGAGAGCCCTAGAGAGAGGGCGGACGATGGTGGGGTGCTAAACAATATTAGGGGAGCACAAATTACTGAAAACAGCAAAAAAAAATCACCTCCTAAGCCTATATCTGAAGAGAGAGAAAATATTTTTAGAGAGAGAAAGAGAGCCCTAGAGAGAGGGTGGACGATGGTGGGGTGCTAAACAATATTAGGGGGGCACAAATTAATGAAAACAGCAAAAAAAATCACCTCCTAAGCCTATATCTGAAGAGAGAAAATATATTTAGAGAGAGAAAGAGAGCCCTAGAGAGGGCGGACGATGGTGGGGTGCTAAACAATATTAGGGGAGCACAAATTAATGAAAACAGCAAAAAAAAATCACCTCCTAAGCCTATATCTGAAGAGAGAGAAAATATATTTAGAGAGAGAAAGAGAGTCCTAGAGAGAGGGCGGACGATGGTGGGGTGCTAAACAATATTAGGGACAAAAAAAAATCACCTCTTAAGCCTATATCTGAAGAGAGAGAAAATATATTTAGAGAGAGAAAGAGAGCCCTAGAGAGAGGGTGGACAATGGTGGGATGCTAAACAATATTAGGGGAGCACAAATTAATGAAAACAGCAAAAAAAACACCTCCTAAGCCTATATCTAAAGAGAGAGAAAGATACTTACCTTCAAAAATATCTTGGAGAAAATGGTCTTACTTGATCGAGAGAGAAGAGAGTGAGAGAGGAGAGAGTGAGAGAGAGTGTATGTGTGTTTGTGAGAGAGAGAGAGAGGAAGAAGCTTAGGAGAGTATAATAGAAGAGAAATGAAAGGGGGTGTGTGAGAGAGAGGAAATTTTCGGTCAAGAGGTCCCAAGTACCAAAAAGCCAACTTGGCTTTCCCCCCAAAACACTTTAATTTGAAATTGAAATGGCTCCAAACCGCTCCATACCGGGTTCGGCCGATCCAACCCAAAGATCCGACCGATCCCGACTGGGGTCGGTGCACTGGGGATCGGGATCGGGTCGGACCGCCCGAAAACCGATCAGATCGGGCGATCCGATCCGGGGCGATTCTGCATACCTTGGTTCCAGCTACTTCTGTGCTTTGAATAAAAGTTGTATATAGTTGGTTCCTCATAGCCTTTTTAATCCCAGAGATGTGACTTATCTTCTCTCTTTGTTCACTCACTTCATCTTCCTCCAGAGGTATTTTCATTTTGTCTTTATCCTTAGCAGATTTAGATGAAGTCTTTTCCCGCTCTGTGATTTTATTTTCTAAGGAGACAATAAGAATATCTGAATTTTCCTTCTCCTTTTCATAAACAGTCAATTTTTCTTTCGATATTTCAATTTCTTTTTCCAGAGGTGGATTCACAGATCTTTCTTTCTCAAGTTCAAGTAATCTGTTAGACATGACAGTATTAAGCTCATTTAATTTCACCATTTCATCCATCAAGGTTTCTTCAAATTGTTCAACTTCCTTTTTCTTTTCAAGCAAACATTCATTTTCTTCTTTTAAAGACAATCAGATTTCTCTGCATTTCATGATCAGAATTAAGATCATCAATTAATTCTTTCAGAAAGACACATTCATTACATATAGATTCATTTGAACATGAATTTTCAGCTTCAAGGAGTTTAATTCTAAGATTATCATTCTCAGATTTCAAAGTATTCAATTCAGATTTCTCAATGTTAAACTCCTGTAATTTCATTTTAAGTTTGTCGATTTCAGCTTTCAGTTCTTCATCTTCAACATGATCAGATTCAGCATAGTTGACAGATTTCAGTTTCTTTTTCAATGATTTATTTTCCGATTTCAGTTTCTTGTGTCTGTCAGATAGTTCTTCATACATGCTTACTAATTCATCAAATGAAATATCTTCAGATCCGGAGCTTACCTGAGACGCTGTCTCATTACTGTGATCACTCCGGTTGACCATCAGACATTTCTCTTCTTGTTCCCCATATGTAGCAGTTACTCCATCCAAGATTTCCTTTCCAGAAGTGCACCTAAGAACAAAAGGAAATCTGTCAATATTAATCGCAGCCTTCAAAATATTAAGAACCATAGTGTTTTCACTATCCTTCAATTTGTCCTCATTAGACCACTTGGTCTGATCATGAGGCTGTTTATGTGGGCCTTTTGATACAAGATTCCATAGATTAGAATCGATGGAATTCATATAAACACATAGGCCACCTAGCCAACTGCTATAGTTAGAACCATCAAAAACCGAAGGAGAAGCCATTGAAAAGACACTTATCAAGCAGATTTAAAGCACTAAACAATCAATGAGCAATGCACCAAAATAAGATGGCAGGATCCTCTGCAGATCGTTGGATCTGGACAATCAGAGACCCGCTCTGATACCAATTGTTGGAATAACGGTGGTGCTAGACAGAGATTCAGAGGGGGGGTGAATGAATCCCCTTTAAAAATTTTGCGGAATTAAAATCTTCTCTGAAAGATTTGTGCAGAAATAACACTAGATGCCTCAGTTGGACAGTTGTTCTATCGAAGATCACACTCGGACAATTAAGGTACTCAGAATGATGTATACTGACCAGATGCAATTGAAACGAGCCTAAGCATACATCTACTATGAATCAATAACGCAAAGCAAACCACAATGCACTGAGAATTTTTAGATGGTTCGGTCTGCTACCACAGACCTACGTCCATCCCCCACTCAAACCTGAGTGAGGCTTCTGCTGACTCACAGCTTGAACCGCTGAGCATCATAGCTTGCTTACACCGCTGAGCACCACAGCTTGCTTCCGCTGAGCCTCACAGCTTGCTGTCCGAGGAACACTCCTCGCCGCTGAGCTTCACAGCTTGCTAACCCAAGGAATCAATCCTTGCCGCTGAGCAACACAGCTTGCTTCCGCTGATACACAGCTTACAATGAGTTTAAAATGAAAACAAGAAAGTGAAAGAAACAATGACGGAATCAAAACAACTATAGCTCAAGTAGAGCAATCTGACTCTGGATCTGATCCAGGAGTCAACACAGATCAAGATCTCTTGATCTCACAACTCACTCTCTCTCTCTCAAACTTCCTCACGACACTTTGTTTTTCTCTCTGAACCTTGCAACAGACTCTTCTTCTTTCTCTTCTCAGCTCTCAGCTCTCAGCAAACTTCTGCTTCGTATCTGCTCTCTTCTCTCTGACTCTTCTTAGCTCCGATCTCTTCTCTTTTTCCGATCTGCTCTAATCTCCCTTTTTCTCTCTTCTCTGCTCTCAAACGCTGCCTCTGATCTTCTCTATCCTTCTCTCGTCAATCTCTGTTGTTTGAGCGATCAGGTCTCTATTTATAGCTTCGCGGGAGTTGGGCGCGTGGGAAACACGTTTCTCGCCCAGATCCTCTTTAGAGCACACGGCTAGATTTCACGTGTCAGATGCAAAAGACAAGTTGATCAACGTGGCTGAATCTTCAGTCAGGATTCCCGCCTTGGATCACGTGCGTGTTAACTTGAACTTCGAACCACGTGTCCATGACTGATCACGATGCTTCATGCTCTTTAAGTGTTTGATCCTGGTTGCCTTAATGATTAAGACTCTTCACACTTTAAACCCCTGTTAACAGAATATAAGGCATTTTGTCAAACACTTTGCCAGCATACGTGGTTAATCAAGATACATCGACTACTGAGGAAAGGCCATAGTATGAATCATAAGAATAAACCACAGTTAGATCGTCCTGACTATAGGCAGATATAAGAAGTGCACTAACATGACTGAATATCATATGCATAGGGTGCACTGATCTTAGGTATGAAAACAACACTAGCACCGACCTTATGCATGAACCATTAGCACACTAGCATCAACCTTCTACTTATATGCTCAGACCTTGCGTGTGCATGTACACCGACCCTGACTTGTGAAAGTGCACTGACTTGTGAATGTGCACCGAGTTGCATTGCTAGACCTTTATGCATTTGCTCCAACTTGAATGAATATGCTCTGACCTTCAAAATGCATGTGCACTGACTTGAATGCATATGCTTCGACCTTTAAAGACCACATACATTATGTGCTTTGACCTTGCTATGAAAGTGCTTGGACCTTGTAATGCACACTAGCACATATGCTTAGACCTTATAGTGCAAGCTATCACATATGCTCAAACCTTAGTCGTTAGACAATGCATGTGCACAAACTTTGAGCATGCATATGATCAGACTTGTATGAGTATGTTCTGACCTATGTGAAGATGCTCCGACCTTCATGCTGCATGTGCTCAGACTTTATATGCAGCACTGAACATGTGCACCGACTTCGAATGTGCAGTTTTGTACATATGCTCAAACCTGACTGTGCAGACTTGTACATATGCTCAGATCTGACTATGCAAACATGCACAGATCTTATAGTGTTATATGCAAAACATGCACAGACCTTATAATGTTATATGCAAACATGCACAAACCTTATAGTGCATTACTTCTACATGTGCACCGACCTCATTCATCATGCTGTAACATGTGCACCGACCTGTCAGTGCAGAACCTCTATATGTGCACCGACCTGAGAGATCTAGACTCTACATGTGCATCGACCTGAAAGGCTAAATAATGAATGTGCACCGACCTGATAATGCTATAATGCAAATGTGCACAGACCTTTATATGCAACAATGACAATGTGCACCGACCTTTGCATGCAGCACTTTCTTCATGTGCACTGACCTTACATGCAACATTATGAACATGCACCGACCTGCATATGCAACACTATGAAACATGCATCGACCTTATATACATCAAACTAAAATGTGCACCGACCTTTTATATGAACAAGGCAGATGTGCACCAACCTTCTATATGAACAAGGTAGATGTGCACCGACCTTACCTGATAAGAAGGACTATGCACTGACCTTTCAATGCATCACAGCTAATTGGCGTTGACCTTTTGTCACCTTTTTGAACCTTTTCGAACAGTCAGTAGCGTTGACTTTTTGTCATTCCATCTTAACAATTTTGACTGTCTTTCATTTCATGACTTTGAGTCATTCTCAGAACATCTGTCAGAACCTGTTCTGACAGATTCTCATACTGCTATAAAGATGATGAGATCATTAATAAATGCATCAATATTATATCATCAAGGTTATATATATATATATATATATAATGAGACATAATATTTTGTCATCATCAAAACTTCAAAACCACAGGGACACAACATGTAGTTCCACCCACATAATGGGGAATTTTAAAAACGCCCTTCCTGGGAATGCGAGAAAATTCAAGTCTTGTTATTTGCAGGGTAAAACTCTGCAACCTTTTGTAATTGGGACTGTGCCCCTATGTCCTACATAAGTGTGGAGATCTCTTATGTACAGTTGACAACTCACCGACAACCCTGTACTCACTTGGATCATAAATGTACTCAGTTGTTCTTTTATGTGCCGGTCAAGAGAAATTATAAGAGAATCCTGACATTCGAGAAATTTTGTACATAGCCCTCCCTTTGCAAATCAACGCATGTGTGCCTTCTATGAAGTCCCTTGTTGCTCCTTCCACTTAGGGACCTTGTCAGTTCAGTCTTGCACCTAATTGTCATCTCAAATCTAGGTCCGCTTGGGATCTGGTAAAATTACCAAAATACCCCTGTGACCTAGAAATGGCCTAGGAGCCTTCAAAACACATCGGAAACTGTCCCAGTGCCCTCGAAAGTCGGAGATCTTTTCCATACTCCCTCCAACCTAGAAATTCCAGAGATGCCCCTGGCCTAGTGTAATTACCAAGATACCCTTGGAAACTCAGAATTACTAAAATACCCCTGGAGTCCAGAAAGTCTCCCAACACTCAAAAAATGCCTATGGTTTCTGCAAAATTGCAGTTATATCTTTCAATTACAAGGTTTTCTCGCCCAACCTGGTGGCCTTTGACGAAACCCTAATTTATTCGGTGGTGAATGAGGGGTAACTGTGAGTCGTGCAGGTGAGTCTGCCCTCAGCATCGGAACCTATGTAGGAGACCTTAAGATTTCTTTAACAGTTAAATAAAGGTGTTCGGACGTTAGGCCAATGTAAATTAACACTGGCTGCGGTCAGTGGGGAAAGGTTCAGCACTCGAACCCAGATCGTCTGATACGATGCGCACCTACGGAATAAACCATGCACATGGCTATTCATGCAGCCCCTCTGTGCAATCCTTATAGTGTTCTTTCCAAAAGACCACCATCTACACACCCGTACATATAGATAGACATACATATATCCTTTATTCTATGGTGCCAACAATGTTGTGGCAGCACCACTCTAGTACGTCTTACATTCTACGTCTGGGTAGCTTCTCCTCCTGTACGGTTTGCGATTGGGTCATATATTGTGTGGGTCCTGCTTTGATAACATCCACAGTGGTGGCTCTACGCTATGGCGACTCCACTCCGAGACGTCTTACACCCTGTGTGACGACCCGACCCTAACTACTAAGAGTCGTGCGGAGTCCATTACCATGGTCGTGTTGTTGTCGGTTTGGGGACTTGTAAGAGTTTGTGCAATAGACAAAAGAGCTATGCATGGAAGAGCACACCAAGAATATCAAATAACAGTAATTTAGGGTAATTTACGCAATCCATCTTTTCTTAAGTATATAGCCAAAGTGCAAGCTCACGTACATATCCAAAAATGAAAAGTATACAACTACAAAAGTAAAACTATAGTTGTATTAGGGCACTCTACTCCAACCGTTTCACAACACTCGCCTGCTAGCTTAACTCCCACCCCTCAACTTTAGGTCCCACAACCTTGCCACCCAAGGGAAAACAAAATCAATCAAAAGATGGCAGTGAGTCACAAAACCCAAGTAGAGGTCATCTGAGATGCTTTCTGAGCCAAGTTAGTAGAAAAGACAAGGTACAATATCACAATGCGGGAAGTAAAGTCATGCACATAGTTAATTAAGCTATGCACGTCTTATGCAATAAATCAAACAGAAATATATGCTATCGAGTACATCACACTCGGAGTCAAAAAATTCCAATCTTAAAACCTTAATTCTAGTCGACAGAAAACAGACCATGCTAAATCACTTAACCACTTGCTTCAAGATACGGGGATTACTTCAGCCTCTTGATGCTGCTCGTACAACATTTCAAAACCGTTAGATACACACTCCATGATAAGATGCTTCCTTTAGCCTCCTGTCACAACTCATGAAACAAAATAACATCTTTACACAAATTCATAGGACATGAAAGTATAGGGGGAAAGGGAAGATTAGAATTGGGCTACCAAGCCAGTCAACCTGTACTGGCATTTTATTGGGTTTTAATTTCCATCTGACCACTATCAGTCCACCCTGATCGGGCTTTTTCTCACTAACATCATTTATGGTCGGCTTTTCTTTCTTTATAGTCACAGTGGCCCTACACACTAGTCACAGTCATACAGTCATCGCGTTAGTAGGGTTGCCATCAAGTCAACTCAAATAGGCCTCAACCTATCAACCCTCACGGTATGTCGGCCGTCCTGAAAGTCAGGCGAGTGTAGGACTAGTCAGGCCACATGATTTGCAGAATCGTGGTGTCTAGGACCCAACCTCATGTGCACACAAGCAAAACTCTACTCATTGTCATAAGGTCAGTAAGCCCGAGACCGGATCCTATTCTCCACGGGGTCATAAGGGCTGCCTGGGGTCCAGACCTAACCCCCACAGTCGTAATTGGCCAAACATCCCTGATGCCAACCCTGAAGGCATCTATGGTCATAAAGAAAAAGAACTAGTGTGAGGGGTGTCACTCCACCCAAAAAAATTAAAAAGGGAAGTCTACTATAATTACACGGTAATCAATCCCTCCTTAGGATCCAAACAGTGGGCCACTTTAGCCTTTTTCTATTATAGGCCATGCTTTGCCTTTCATAAACACATGCCCTTACAACTATTAAGCGGGAAACATCTAAGTTGACTAACTAACCCACATTGGATTACTACCACACCTTTCACAAATTAAACGGGAAAATGGTCTTAAGTATTATGAACTTAGTATCGATGGGAATACTCCCTTAAGGCCTTCTTGACCCTTGGCATTTAATTCTCTGAGTCGAATCTTCTAAGGTTATACTATAGAGCCAAATGTGAATTTTTTATGAGGTAATTCCAGCATGTATGACCACATAAACATCATGAACCAGTCATGTCAAAGAGAATTGAAAGCTTCACCTAGACAATCATATATGACTAACACATGGTCTTTTTAGATGCTACAGTAGAGATGGAAACTTCCATAAAATTGTAATGGATCTAGGTATAAAGAAAAGATTCATATTATCAATCTTAATGAAAAGCCATAGGTACAACATTTAATAGTTCACTTATGCATGTTGTTATCAATGTTCCTGTGGTGACCCAGTCGCGCGCCATACAGGAGGAGCGGGCTATCCGTAGAAAAGGGATACGCAGACGTAGAATATAAGATGCATTGGGGTGGAGCCGCCACAGCGTGAAGCGCTAATTGTAGATGGGAATTGGGGCAAGAATGAACCGGATTAGTCCCATATCAGAAAGTGGGAAAAGTTGCTGGGCTATATATGTAAGGCCCATTTCCATAACTTGTATGGTGCCTTCTGGGGACAACCATGTGAGCTCGGCCCAAAGCGGACAATACCTCATAAGGGTTGAATCAGGTCGTGACAGAAATCTCACTTTGCTCAAGTTACAATCTAACTGGAGTCAAAAAAAATTATTCCTAATGTCTTGATTTGTTGGTGCAAAAATAAACCTCATGCGTAATCATAAGTTCAAAGTACCCCTTCATTATATATCGTCGCATGTTTTTAGACGCCAATTAACCGCTGGAGTCTTTCTGCATTTATGATTTTATGGTAAGGTTATTTTAATCGGAATGTATGTAAGACTGGCATTTCTGCTTGGACTGATCCCTCATTCCATCTGCTGGAGTACTTGGAGAGAAAGAAGTGGCAACATTTTCTTGGGCAGTAAAATTTATATTAAGAACGTTATTTTCCATTCAATATCTTTGCTTTATCTGTGGTATAGGCACATTCTTGGCATGTCTTTAGGTAGCTGAGGGAGGGTTATAAATTCCAGGTGGAATAAATTTTATTTGATTCTGAGCTTGAGGAACCTCTCCCAACATCTTAATATTGTACTGCCTCTGTTGATTCAATAAAATTGGTGGTACAATCCACATATTCTAGGAAAAAAAGGCTGGCATTTCTGCAGTTAAGGATGTAATTTTGCAGTTTATGCCTCAAATATGTCTTTATTTGTTTAATCTAATCCTTTACTAAATTGTGCTTACATTTCTTTCAAGTTTTCCTTGGGCGAATTCTTAGTTTATTAGACTGTGACAATATGTTGGTAGTAAGAAAAGAACACATGTAAGAAATGTACATGGCAGAGTTACGGAGATTGAGATTGAGTGGATATGTGGACAGACTAGACAGGATATTCCACTCCGATATCAGAAGAGAGGTTCATCTGATGCTACTTGCTGAAAACAAAAAAAAGTTTGTCAACCAGAACACTTTGGGTGAAGAATATCAGGTCGGAGTGGAGGAGATCCGGATGACTTCTATTCAGGATCTCTTCTTGAATATGAAAAAGAACCAAGGGGTCAGATATTCCACTCCGATGTTATTTTTTTTCTCTATTACAATCACTTTTTGCCAAAACAGGAAATTCGTAGTTGGAATAAAGTATGCAGGTCAAATATTCTTCCCCACATTTATCTGATTGAATAGGGGTTGTTTTGTTTATTCATTCTTTGAATGTCTAAATTTACTCTGAATATCCATAAATGTGTTGTACAATCTTCGTGATTTTCAACAAGTCTGCCTCCACAGGAAGCTATGTTGAAGGAGGAACTTAGGAACATGGAGAGAGAGCAGAAGCGTGAAGGGGTGGATATGACATATCTTAAAAATGTCATTCTAAAACTTCTTGAAACAGGTATTCCACAGAAGTTTAGTGCTTGCTTTGTTATTTGAGATTTGGAGTTTGGGGTCATGCTTTTGACTCTGTCCGTGGTGATAGTTTAAGAACAATCAACAGATTGACATGATTGTTTTGGTTGCAGGTGAAGTAGAGGCTTTACTCCCTGTGATTGGAATGTTATTGCAATTCAGTCCCGAAGAGGTGAAATGGATTTTTTAACTCTTTCCTCTCCCCCTTGTTCTTGATAACGTCGCTTTCATTCTTCACATATCTTGTATCAGTCATCATGACCTGAGGATTTCAACACTCATCGGGCTACTCATTCAAACATATCCAGAGCTTTCTGAATTTTAAGTGCCATGATTTTATTTTATTAGATTCACTGTCATCTATCATGAATGCAGATAAGGAAGTGTCAGCAAGCGTACAGCTCCACAAACATTCCTCCTAATCCCTCGGCATCTCCTACTGATGTTGCTGCATCCACACCACGATCTTTGTTCTCAAGATTCTCATTCACTTGAATCCTCCGTGGCAAAATGTGTAGTACTGCAAAAGAAGAGATGACCAGCTGATAGCTTCAGTTATATCACAAGTGAATCATAGAATAGAAAGAAAAGGAGTAAAATGTGCAGGACGGCATAAGGAGGGGAACCTGATAGCTTCAGTTATATCACAAGTGAATCAAAGAACAGAAAAAAGGTTCTTTCTTGTTTGGTGGGCTTGGAGAGTATCTATTTTGTTGCCCCTGTTTTTTGCATTCTTGTATTCTTTCTTTTCCACTTTTTTCCTGTATCATCTATCCTTGTTAAATACAGCTAAGTACAATCGAAGTTGCATAGAGGAAGGAATGAAAAGAAACAGAATTTACTCTCTCTCTCTCTCTCTCTCTCTCTCTCTCTCTCAGTCCAAGTTATTGCATAGAGAAAAGAAACAGATTTTAATCTCTCTCTCTCTCTCTCTCTTTGCGCGCGCGCGAATGAGCTTTAAACTAAAATTGATGTTCATAATACTGATTCTTTAAAAATTCAAATTGGCATTTTCATGACCAACTCATTAAGATAAGATCAGAATACTACCACGGATTTCAATTTGTCAAGCAATTAAAAATTGGCTCTATTGGTGTTTGTTTTTAGGGTTTTTTGCATCAAAATCATGATTAGATGTTAAGTTGCACAAAAATTACTCCGAGTAATATATTAGCAGGTATATCACTACGTAAATTTTATTTGTGTAAAAATGTCATTTTAGTTAACTTTTGTCGATGAAATAATGAATATTTCAAATATATATCAATATTTCCATTACATGGGTGTTAAATGGCCAATATACTCTCGGTTAATTCTGTATGTATTAGTTGGGGAGAGAGAGAGAGGAGATAGGGGGAGAGAGTGTGTGTGAGAGAGAGAGAGAGGAGATAGGGGGAGAGAGTGTGTGTGAGAGAGAGAGAGAGCAGGGGAGGGGAGGGGGCGCCGGAGGGGGTCTCTCTCTCTGGCATCGGCATCTTGACCAGGATTTAGAGAGAGAGAGAGAGAGATGAGAGAGATATAGATGGGAGAGAGTGACGAGGAGTGGGTGGGTGGGGGAGGTAGAGAAGGGAGAGAAAGAGCGGTCAAGAGGGGAGAAGGGAGAGAGAGTGATACGGAGAGGGGGGAGGGGAGAGAGGACGTCAGAGAGGGTCTCCCCCTCCGGCGTCAGCATCTTGTCAAGGATGTAGAGAGAGAGAGAGTAGCAGGGAGGGGGTGGGTGCGGGATGCAAAGAAGGGAGAGAGAGAGAGGCCGGGAGGAGAGGGAGAGTATCGGAGGGGAGAAGGGAGCAAGAGAGAGAGAGATACAGAGAGATGAGAGGGATAGAGATGGGATGGGAGAGAGAGAGATAGCAGCGGGGAGGTGCTATGATATTTTGAACAAAAGTTTCTCTGTTTCTCAGCTTTCCCCCATGTTTTTTTCCAGCTCAGACTTGAGTGAGACTAATGGCTCTTTATGATTAGTTGATAATTAGAGTGGTTGACTGTGGTCGGCTATTAATCCATCTCCATTGTCTTGTGAGTTTTCTACAAAATTTTGCTTCAGCAAAATGGGCCGACTGTGTCAATTTAAGATCCAACCCTTCTTTATGAGAGTTTTGACTAGGCATTTTTAGTCTAAGATTGAGAATGAACATGAGGGATGGGGGCCATGAGTCATCTAGTCGACCTCCTGGAACTTGATCTACGTACATACGTCATATTGTACAGATTTGGTTTTTTTTTTAACTTAAGTTTATAGATGGTGAGATGGGTTGAATGGAGTGAGATGGGGGTGAGAATAGGAGTCAACCAGAGGTATGTGCCATGTAGAGCAGTTAAAAGTCTCCTAGACTAAATCTATCGGTGCATTAGAATGAAGAATATTATGAATCATGTTTCGCATGTTCTGAGTGAAAACATAATTTAAGTAAAAATATTATTCAAATACCTTGACTCGTGCCAGAAATATTAAGCAAAAATAAATACATTCGGGCTAAAATGAAGGACATTATATCAAGAAAAGGAATTTAGTTGGATATCATTCATGTATAATTTTCAAGTTAGACATATTCAGTCATAACTCACACTCAGTCATAACTCACACTCAATTGCATAATCAAGCTTGAACTCCTCGATAGATCTCTTTTTTTTTTTGGAAAGCCCTTCCTAGAGTGAGGTAGGAGAGTGCACCCCTTACCAGAGATAAGAAGAAAGTCACTCCACTAACTCAACACTAGGAGGTGAATATTATAGATATAAAATGAAGAATGTACAATTACATGACCCGAATGCTGGGCAACCCAACTTATCCAGACGAGCAGCTCCCTTTGTATATCTAGGCAGCTCATTATTTGAATAAAAGGAATTACATTGCTTGGAGCATGCTAGAGAGGCTAAAGAATCAACAACCCAATTTGCTTCCCTGAAGATGTGAGAAATGGAACTCATTTGAGAGAGCAGATTCCATATTTCTCTAATATAGCTGAGGATCACCCAAGGACATTGAGCTTTTCTATTGACAATCTGCACAATGATTTTGGAGTCGCATTCAATGAGGACTGGACTGCAACTGACGGTATGGAGATATTTAATGCCATCAAGCAGTGCTCTGGCTTCAACTATTATGCTATTGGAGTATCCATAAAAATGAAAGAATGCAAGAATAACATGCCCTGCAGCATCTCTGATGACCCCACCACCGCCTGAAATACCTGACCGTTTACAAGCTCCATCAGTATTCATTTTTATGAAAGGCCACGAAGGAGGCATCCATTTGATGATCTTGATGTTCGGTCTATTTTTCATAAGAATATCAATGCCAAAATTTGTCAAAATTTTCTTCCTGTTAGGATTTCTTTCCTTTAGATCAGTAATCAAACAAATCTGTTTAGCCTGCACTTGAATTTTATGAAGAATACTCCGGTAGGAAAGAGATTTCCCTTCATATTTTGCTGCATTTCTAGCATTCCAAATTTCCCACATCGCAAAATCAATGATAGCCAGAATAAGCAGACCAAAAAGGGATTTGGGTTGAACCTGTGACAAGGAATTTAGTATCAAGGATTTGGTTTGCGTACCCTCAATCTGCAGACCTGTAGCACGGACTGAAGACCAAATGAAAACAGCTAGTTCACTGGTAGTGAAAAGGTGATTTATGTCTTCTTCTTGAGAGACCTGGCAGCAGTGGCATTTGGAGCACAGAGGGATGCCCACAGTCTTTATATTAAAGTCAGTAGGAATGCTGTTATTCAAGATCTTCCACAAATGAATGGACACCTTGTTGGGCATCCATTTTGACCAAATCTGAGCCCATGGCATATTTAACCGATCATGCTGCACCCATGGCAAATTGAACTGAGCTTTGTAGATGGTGGAGACTGTACATTCTCCAGAGGAAGATAAACTCCATATTTCCTTATCCGAGTGAGTTGTCAAGTTGAAATGCATTAAAGCCAGTTGGATGTCAAGTGGAAGATACATGTTGAATAGATTAATTAATTCATCTGAAGGCTGCAAGAGACCATCTTTAACCTTCATCATGTTATTAGGGATGACCTCTGCAGGGACATAGGAAGCCAAGCAGTAATTCCCCAACCAAGTGTCATGCCAGAAATTAGTGGAGTTTCCGTCACCAATAAGAACTCTTTTGTGCTGCATAATAAGCTTCTTGGCTTGAACCCACCA
>JAHNEJ010001726.1:0-26421 GCA_022559845.1 Amorphophallus konjac
CTCGAGGGGAAATTCCTCATCCAATTGTACCCTGAGAGAAGGGATCAGAGTCTCGTACGGGACTACCGCTTCCATACCATAAGTGAGGGCAAATGGAGTCTGCCCGGTGGGGGTACGGATTGAGGTGCGATAGGCCCATAGGGCTTCGATAAGCTTTTCTGGCCAGTCTGAAAACTTACTAGACTCGCAGGTTTTTTTGATGATTTTGAGCAATGTTTTATTGGTGGCCTCCGCTTGACCGTTACCTTGTGGGTAATAAGGCGATGAATGATGCAATGCAATTGCGTACCTTTTGCAGAGGTCCTGTAAGTCCTGAGAAATGAATTGTGGCCCATTGTCGGTGACGATCGTGCTTGGGATGCCGAATCTGGCGAGAATGTTCTTCATGATGAACTTGCAGACTGTTGACGCCTTGATTTCCGCGTAAGCTTCGGCTTCGGCCCATTTGGTGAAGTATTCCGTCGCAGTAAGGATGAAAGATTTCTGCTTGGTGAGGGAATTGGGATCACCTAGGGGACCAATGATGTCGAATGCCCACATGGAGAAAGGCCACGGGGAGGATATTGGATGAAGTGAGGAAGATGGTGAATGGATTTTATCGGCGTGAAGTTGACACTTGACACACCTACGGACATAGACAGCACAATCCTCTTCCATGGTGGGCCAATAAAAGCCTTGACGAATGATCTTCTTGGCGAGCATCTGACTATTCACGTGGCCACCGCACACACCCGAGTGCGTCTCTTCTACACATTTCCAAACCTCATCGTCATCAAGACATCTTAACAGAATACCACTAAGGCTCCTCTATAGAGTAGACCTCCAACCAATGTATATTTCTGAGCCACCCTTCTTATGGCTTTCTTGTCCTCTGCGGTGGCCCCTTCAGGATAAGACTGATTTTGGCAATATTTGACAATTTCATAGAACCATGGTTTCTCTTCATCAGCCAGTTCTTCTTCGGCCTCTGCCAACATGAGCTCCCTCTTCTCAAGGATATCTTCCTGCAGGATCTTCCTTGCTATCCTGTCTTTGATGTTTACGTAGGAAGCATCATCGACTGCAGGGGCGTGAAGTTTGTAGATGGAAATGGACTTAAACCATCTTCCTAGAGGGAACCTTATGGATGATGCCAATGAGGCGAGGGCATCGGCGAGAATATTCTGATGACGAGGGATATGAACAAAGATCAATTTTGTGAACAGTTTGGCAAAGGCAGCAGTGAGTTCTTGGTATGGCTTGAGTTTGGGATCGCGAGTGCGATACTTAGTGAGTACCTGGCGAAGGATGAGTTGACTATCACCTACGACTCGCAACTCAGTGATACGAAAAGAATGAGCGAGTCCTAGGCCAGCTAGAAGAGCTTCATATTCGGCTATATTGTTGGTGACTGGAAATTTGAGCTGGTATGCCAATGGGAATGTGAGGCCTTCCGGCGACAGGAGGGCGATGCCGATTCCTCTCCCTTGAGAATTCAGAGCTCCATCAAAATATAGCGTCCACATTGGCTCATCTGATTGGTTGATGGACATTAGTTCCTCATCTGGAAACTCTGATTGGACGGGATCGAACTTGGGAAGAGGATGGTGAGCGAGATGCTCGGCTATGGCATAACCTTTAATCGCCTTTTGCTGGATGTAGGTGATGTCGAACTGAGAGAGAAAACTTTGCCAGCGTGCTAGCCTATCCGTAAGGACGGCTTTCTCCAGAAGGAATTTGATAGGATTCATTCGAGCAATCAAGTGGACTTCGTGAGCCAAGAAGTAGTGCTTCAATTTCTGCACTACCCAAACGAGGGCAGCACAGGTTTTCTCCATGCCGGTGTACTTCTGCTCACAGGGATTGAGAAGTTTGGACAAGTAATAGGTTGCCCGTTCCTTGCCTTCTTCATCAGCTTGTGCGAGGACGGCTCCCACGGAGTCATCCAAGACTGAGATGTAAAGGATCAGAGGTTTTTCTGGTTTAGGTGGAATGAGAACGGGTGGACTAGCCAGATATTCCTTCAACCCTTCAAAAGCTTTCTGACATTTAGAATTCCAGTGGAATTCTACTCCTGGCTTGGTCAACTCGTAGAGAGGTCTACACCTTTGTGAATGTTGAGACACAAACCGACGAATAAACTGCAGCCTGCCGATTAAACCTCGGACTTCCCTCAAATTCTTGGGAGGCGGCATATCCCTGATAGCCTTGGCTTTGTCGGGATCTATCTCGATCCCTCTTTTACTCACAATGAACCCCAGCAATTTACCTGACGACACACCAAACACACACTTTTTCGGGTTCATTTTCAATTGGAATTCTCTTGACCTTTGCAAGACCTTAGCCAAAACTTCTGGATGTTCCATCCTGGTCCTTGATTTCACCAATAAGTCATCCACATACACTTCCAGATATATGTGCATCATGTCATGAAATATGGCCATCATTGCTCTTTGGTAAGTAGCTCCAGCATTCTTTAACCCAAACGGCATGACCACGTAACAATATGTTCCCCAAGGGGTAGTGAATGACGTCTTTTCCTGATCCTCTTCTGCCAAACGAATTTGATTGTATCCTGAAAATCCATCCATGAAAGAGAGGGTTTCAAAACCTGCCGTGTTATCAATTAACACATCAATGTGAGGTAAGGGAAAATCATCCTTTGGACACGCGCGGTTAAGGTCCCGGAAGTCGATGCAAATCCTGACTTTCCCATCTTTCTTCATGACCGGGACAATGTTCGCCACCCATTGAGGATAAAGAACGACTCTAATGAACCTGGCTTTGTGGAGCTTATCGACCTCTTCTTTCATTTTCAAAGCCATCTGAGGGTGGAAACGCCTTAACCTTTGTTTTACCGAGATGGACCCTGGTTTTAGGGTTAAACGGTGTTCGACCAAGGTTGAATCCAAACCCGGCATATCCTCGTAGCTCCATGCAAACGTGTCCTTATATTCCTTGAGGACCTCAATTAATGCCTCTTCTTCAGAGGGTGGTAGGTTGTCACTTATGAGGATGATCCTAGGGTCTTCCTCAGTCCCCAAGTTGACTTCTTTGGTGGATTCTTCTACGGCGGTTGACGGCTCGTCGAATCTCCTCATTCCGCTAGCGTATGCGCCCGCCGCATCCTCATATTCCTCACCCTCATCTTCAGTGGGGCATTCTTCATTCGTGATCTCGTAGACTCCATACCCTTCATCAGATGCACAGTCGCCCTCGCATTCTATTTCGGGTAGCTGGATGGGATTTTCTAACAACTGGGGGATGGCAAGAAGGGCCTGACACCTGGCGGCCAAATCCAGAAGGAATCGACGAGGGATCTGCCTACCCTTGGATTTCTTCCTAGGTACTACCCTTGGCCTATCATTCCTAGATTGACTGACAATATTTACAGACGAAGAGGAAGATGAGGAGGATGGTGTAGAATGTACAGGAGAAGACCCCTCAGAGGAGGGGTAGAAAAGGTCGCTCATCGGACCTTGGACGGGTGGTCCGCAAGGCGGTACGCACCCGTGGGAGATGTAGGAGGTTTCCTCAACGAAGATGTGTTGTTGGAGAGTTTGAAAATTGACGTTTTTTTTTCGTTTTCATTTTTAATGACAAAGCAGTGAAAAGAGATTGGAGGAGAGAGGAAAGTGGTTATGGCTAGAGGATTGTGGGGCTCGTAGAGCAGATCATGGTTGAAGACCTGGCGCGGGTTGAAAAGCCCGCGTAGGTATGTAAGCAAAGAAGGGGACCTGGGAAGATCATCAGACAATTGTCTGGCCCAGGAAGAAGATATCAGCAAAGGCTGAGACGAGTGGATGGAGAGGATGGCGGCTAATGAGCCGTCGACGGCAATGTTGAGGACGGATGAAGATCCGTTGATGACAGAGTCCTTCTGGCGAGGACGAGGATAGTTTGGAACCTTGGCAAGAGTGGTAATATTCTCTGGTATTTCGGAGATCAATGGTGGTCTTTCAAGCTGTGGAGATGAGAACATCCTTTCCAGTGCAACGGAAATGTCCCATATATCGAACCATTTGTCCCACTCGCATTCCGGATCTTTGATCTTGCCTCTTTTGGTGATCCTCGGACATTTTTCAGCAAAATATACAGCATGTGATTCCCCATATGCTTCTCGTGGGTGATCTCCCATCTGAACAACGGGTCCTCTGTTGAAGTGGTTTGATAGAGTCCACGTGAGGGGCTTCCAATCCGCCTTGAATGGTCCTTTGAAGCCTAGGCCAAACCTGCGGTTCGGCCTAATTTCCTTTGGCGGTTTGAGCATTCCCTGTAACTGTGCGCCCAGCCCTTTTCCTTGTTGATAGCCGATGTTCCTCATAATCTCCCAACCTTTGGAGTGAAAAGGGAGACACGATGTTGTGGTTGCCCTGACCGGCTCTTTTGGTGCTAGTGGCATGCGAGATGGATCACGCACGTCCAGCAGTGACAATATGGGCCGATGAGACGGCCAAACAGAGGGCAGAGAGGTGTTGATAGCATCCACTGTGTGAAGGACAGGTGTACTGACCACTTTAATAATTCTCCCGTTGTAAGGAAACTTCAGGCACTGATGGTTGGTGGAAGGCACAGCGTCCATGGCTTCAATGTAAGGACGACCCAGTATAGCCTTGAATGTGGGGTCCATGTCGAGGACATGGAATTCCGTGGGAATTGCCATGGGGCCTAGTTCTGCCTTCAGAATAATCATCCCCTGCGGCGGCCTTTTGCTATTGTCATAGGCCGTGACCGTGATCGAGGAAGGTCTTATTTGTTCCTCGTCAACCCCACACAACTGAAGAGTGCTCATGGAGATCACATTTATGGACGCACCCGTGTCGACAAGACACGGGTTTATGGATACCCCATTAATTTTTATTGAAATGCACAATGCATATTTCCGAGATTCCTTGGGAGCGAGCTCGTAGTTGTGAAACATGATGACTGGTTGTGTGTCTGTTGGGGTTAGGACGGTCGAAATCTTCTCCACGGGGAGGTCTTCATTAACCATGACCTTTTGAAGATATTCCATCAAGGCCGCCTGGTGGGATGTGGATCTTTGAAGTAGCTCTAGGATGGAGATCCGGGCAGGCGTCTTGTCCAAGTGTTTCAGTAGATCATACTGTGTTCCAGGGATAGCTCTTTCTGGTTGTTCTGCATCATCCTTCTCTGGCTGAGATTGCTCGGGATTCTGACTGTTGTGGGGGAAAACCCTGTGGAAAATCCTTCCACTCCGGAGCACCATTGCCTGCGGCTTTTGTACCTCTGTGGGGGTAGCAGTGGGTTTTAACAGGGGTTTGAGGGGTAGTAGTGGAGGAATGGTTGATGAAGCAGGGGTGATGACGGGAGCAGGGATTCTGATGAGGGGTTTGTTAGGTGGAGGCATGGAGGAGGTAGAGGGGATATCGCGCGGATTATGAAGGATAAGGGGTTTGGAAGGTGGAGGTGGAGGTAAGGTTTGAAACGGGTAAAGGTTTTGAGGCGGATGGTGGGTGATGAGTGGTTTTGAAGGCATTAGTGGTGATGTGGTGGAGAAAGACGGGGTTATGTATGGTGGACGGATGATAAGGGGTTTAGAAGGCGTAGGGGTAAATGTGGTAGAGGTGGATGGTAAAGTGGGGGAGTGGGAGAAGGTGAGAGGGTGTGAAGGCGTAGTAGAAAGTGTCGGTTGATAGGAGGTCGGGGTGCGGATGAGAGGGCGTAATGGTAGTGGAAATGGTGAAGGCGATACCGATGCGGGTTGATGAGAGAGAGGTGCTACCCGGGCAAGGTGAGGGGGTTGCATGACGATAGGGTTGGAGGTATAAAGGATGGAGGTACTTTCCTGGTGCCACACCTGCTCTCTCCCGACTTCCGGGAAGGAGGAGATGGGGTTAACCTGATGATTGGGCTGTTGGTGCTCCGGTAGTGGATTCTGGATTATGCCCATGTCGGGCTGTTGTTGTGGGGCCTGCTGAGGCTGTTGTTGTTGTGGTGGTTGCTGCTGCTGCTGCTGTTGTAACTGCTGCTGTGGCCTCTGAGGAGGTCTCCTAGCCTTGAGAGCCGCGACGTACCGTCTCATCTCATCCCAATCTATTTGATGTTCATCATTCATATCATGGATGTAATCTTTGAAATGGAAGCAGTAATCCACTGTGTGTCCCGGCTGCCTGTGGTAGACGCAGTATTTGGAGGTATCAACATTGGGGGGCCAGGCGGGCCTTTCTCTGGGTAGGGCGAGTTGGTTTGATGCCATGAGGGCATTAAAAATATCTGCTAAGGTTTCTGGCAATGGTGGATAGTAGGCTCTCTTAGGACCGAGCGGCCTCCTTTGTTGCTGTTGGGGACCATAGTTCCCCGGGGGTGGAACTTGGTTGTACTGAAGCGGTGGTTGTTGTTGTTGAGGTTGTGGTTGTTGTTGCTGGGGTTGGCGTAATGGAGGCATATTATCCTGGGGTGGATTATTTTGGGGTGGAGGACGGAGAGGGAAAGGACCTGGTTGAAGGGGTAGTCGGGGCATTTGTGGAGGCCTTGGGTTGACTGCATAGTTGGCATTGTTGACCGCACTGACTTGCTCATTTGTCACGACCCCTTCTGTGGCTCCGCCCGGGACACCGGCGCCTGTCTTTCTGACCACTTTGGGCTTCGGCGACTCAAACATGTTCATGATGGGGGAGTCTTTTAGCTGGGTTTGGATGTATCGGGCCCTTTCATAGAGTTCCTCCATTGTAGTAAGTTTATTCATGGCGAGGACGTGTCTGAACTGCGGGGTTGCATTAGACACAATCATTTTCACTTGTTCGGGCTCGGAGAGGGTATCCCTTATTCTTTCCGCCAGAGACCTCCATCTATCAGCATATCGGACAAAATCCTCGTCGGGTTTCATCTTTTCGGCCACTAGGTCGGTAATGGAGAGTGAGGGACCGACCCTATCCCTATATTTCTGCAAGAACCTTCTCTGCACTATTTCAAAATTCTCGGCCTCGCGGGGCTCCAGAGAATAGAACCACTCAAGCGCGGGACCATCCAATGATCTCCGAAAGAGGTATGCCAGGGACCTCTGATCGTTTTGCCAATAGGAGGACTCATACATGAAGTCCTTGAGGTGAATGAAGGGGTTGCCGGTACCATTGTATCTGCGGTACGTGGGCATTTCGGAGGGAGGGAGATGAATGACGGGGAGGATTGGCAAAGCAACCTCCGGGGTGGCTTTCACGTCCACCATTCTTCTCAGATTTTGAAACTGCTCGTCCATGCGATTGAACCTATTGAGGAGCGATTGGGCGAGCTCCTCTGGGGTGAAGGTGGCACTTGCCATTGGGGGAGAAACTGTCTCCCGGAGACTTGAGGGGGAAACCCGGAATGAGAGGGAACTGTCGGACCACCGACAGTTGGCCCTGGCTGAAACGGTGTGTGAGGAACACCGGGAGTTTGAGATTGTGACGGGAATTGGAATGAGGGAGGTTGTTGGCTCGCTTGTCCTTGAAGCGAGGGAGACTGGATGGCTTGCGCCAATGAAGGAGATGGAATGGCCTGCACGGACTCGTGGAGAGGTGCGATAGCCGGAGTTGACTCCTGGGGCGTGGGGGAAACAGATTTCCCCTTTAGAATGGCCTGGAAGGCCCGGAGCTGTTCAGAGGTAAGCTCCGTGTTGGCGAGGACGCCCAGTAAGGAAGTGATATCCTGTGGCGGGGACGTGTCCCCGGCAATAACCTGCACCTCATGCGAGGGGTCATGAGAAGGACCCGAGTCCATAGCATGGACTCGCGGGTCGGCTGTCAAACCACGGCTAGGGTGGTTCTCCTGAGAAGACTCGTGAGACATGCTCACAGTTCTCCCAGAACGCAAAAACATACACTAGCAAGTAGGTAGCAGAGATTATCAAACAAGTGGATGCCTTTACGCCCTTTTTTTTGTTTTGATTTTGATGATTTTTTTTTGTGTGTTTTTAGCGAGATCCGAAGTTCACACAAGATAGGGACCCTAGTTTATTTTTGTTTCACCGCCGTGTCAGCTAGGGTCTCTCGTCTCACCACGAATGAAATGACTAACTTCGGGGAACTTCAATGGTACAACCAGCCCAGTGAACGAAGAGGAGATTCTTCGATGTCGGGGACTTACGGAGGTCCCAGTGTAGGAGATTCTAGTCCGTTGAGAGGAATTCCCAAACGGAGAGTCCTTCCTTCACCGGGAAAGGGTGATCCTCAAAAAAAATGAAAAAAAGGATAGAAAAGAGGAATGGATGTATGCAATGGAATGCTGACAGATATATGGAGTGGGAAAACAACAGAAATAACAAACATGTAATAAACAAAGAACCAATCAGAACTGACGGTGCTGCCGTGAGCACAACGGGGGCGCGCGTGGGCGCCGAGGTGGAGAGGCACGGGTGGTGCCGAACTTGCAAGGGTAGCCGAGAGGAAGCAGTAGACGTCCCACCGTGATCGCCAATCTGTGAGCGACGTCACGCGGTTCGGAGTTCGATGGTGCGAGGAAGAGGATGCGGAGAGCGCGCGGGCTCCTCTTTTTTTGTTTGTTTGCTTGTTTTGCTGCAACACAGAAATGATAGAGAAGAGAGAAGGGGCCACCACGGGAGATTGCTCCGGTGGGGCGAGCGGGACAAGTATAATATAGCAAGATATGAGGTTCAAACGGCCATAGCGGGAAGTGACTCGCCGCGGCCTCGGGGGGACGGGAATGGTGCAGAAATTAAATAACAAGAATTGAAACGGCCATTGGGGAAGTGACTCGCCGCGGCCTCGAGAATATGAGCAGAATATAGCAGAATATAAAAGAGAATATAAGAACAGAGATTTAAACGGCCATTGGGGAAGTGACTCGCCGCGGCCTCGATGATATGAGCAGAATATAACAGATTATAGAGAGAATATAAGAACGGAAATTTAAACGGCCATTGGGGAAGTGACTCGCCGCGGCCTCGATGATATGAGCAAAATATAATATAATATAGAAAGAATATAGGAACGAAAATTTAAACGGCCATTGGGGAAGTGACTCGCCGCGGCCTCGATGATATAAGCAGAATTTAACAAAATATAAAGAGAATATAGGAAACGAAATTTAAACGGCCATTGGGGAAGTGACTCGCCGCGGCCTCGATGAAAAGATGTGATCGCCAGGGGCCGAAAGACCCCAAAATAAGAAAGTGATCGCGCCTACCTCAAGAGCGGGACATGGCGGGTTGCTTCTTCCTCTCCTTCCGGCCGGCCGACGGAGAGGGCTTTCCTCGGGTACCCTTGCAAAACAACGACAAATAAATGACAAGTGGATTAGAAAGATGGAGGTGTAGTATTCAAATCCTCGCGGTAAAAATAACGAAATGATGGCAAGACACACACCTGGTTGGTGTTATCTTTTAAACCCCTCTCGGACTCGAGTAGGAGGAAAATGAGATGATGGATGCAAGAAGTATAAGAGAAGAGGCGCCCTTGTGAAGGGGGATAGAGGATGCAATATGATGAATGTAAAGAACTATGGAGAAAAAGGGGAAGAAAAAGCTTATTGGATGAGCCGAGGGTGAAATCCGGCGGAGCTCCGGCAGCGTGGGGACGACGGGGAAGCGCGGTGGATGAAGACGACCTTCCTCTCGCGAGCGTAGGCACCCGAGAAGCCGGCAGAACCTCCACCTACAAAAGACCCCACGGGTTAGAAAAATGACTCCGTAGCCTCTGGGCTCCGGCAGCCTATCGGATCACTGCTTCGCTCCCCTAGAACTGAGGGGGTGGGCCTCTATTTATAGAGCTCCGGAAGGTGGAGGCGTCCAGGACCCTGGACACCTCCATCAGGGCCGAAATAATATTTTATTCTATTTTTATTGATTTTTTTAGAATACTTTTATGGGGGCGTCCAGGGTCCCGGACGCCTCTAACAGGTCCACCGAAAACCGACGACGGCCGCACGCGGTTTGGCACAACGCGTGGTTTTGTGAGCGGCGCCTCGTGATTCAGAAATGGGCGCGTCCAGTCAGCTGGACGTCTCTAAATTTGGCTTTTTTCACACACGACAAACCGTCGTTCGGTGGCCGGCGCCCGTGAGTGAGTTGATGGAGGCGTCCAGGGCCTGGACGCCTCCAAAAGTTTATTATTTTTTATTGTTTCTTTGTCTTTTTATGCTAGGGCTGGCATTTTATATTTTTTATTTGTTTTTATGGAGGCGTCCAGGGGCCTGGACGCCTCCATTAATATGTATTTTTTTTATTTATTTTATTTGTTTTTGTATGCCAACTGGCATTTTACACTTATTATTTTTTTTTATTTTTGTTTTTATGGAGGCGTCCAGGGTCCTGGACGCCTCCATAAATATATATATTTTTTATATTTTTATATTTGGTTTTGGGCCCTGAGAAAAGAATAAAACAAATTAAAATAATGGGGGCGTCCAGGGGCCTGGACGCCCCCATTAAGACCCACCCGGGTCCTCAAATCAGGCGTCGGCGGTCGCCCGGCAGACCCCCTTCTTGATTCCGGAACCTCTTGATGCGTCTGACTGGCGTTGATGCCGTCCGAATGCCATGACGAGATGATTCCGGATGCCGAAAAAGGCGGAAGAAGACTCAGGAAAAGGAAGCACTCGAGCGATTCGAAATGCGTAGGCCATCGCGGGGCGTCGTATAGTAATATGAGACTTTCTCATGAGACGTCAAGAATGGCGTGTCTACAGCCATGGTTAAGTCAATCAGAATCCTCCTTGCCATTGCTGCATACCTGGATTATGAGATCTGACAAATGGATGTGAAGACAGCTTTTCTTAATGGAAACCTATCAGAAGAGGTGTACATGGTACAGCCTGAGGGATTCACCTCCAAGCCACATCTTAATAAAGTATGCAAACATCAAAGGTCCATTTATGGATTAAAGCAGGCATCTAGAAGCTGGAACTTAAGATTTGACGAGACTGTCAAATCTTTCAACTTCATTCGGAATGAAGATGAAGCCTGTGTTTACAAGAAGGTCAGTGGGAGCTCAGTTATCTTCTTGGTCCTTTATGTTGATGACATCTTACTCATTGGGAATGATGTAGAGATGTTGACATCAACTAAGTCTTGGTTGTCCAAGACCTTCTCCATGAAGGATTTGGGAGAAGCATCCTATGTGCTGGGCATAAGGATCTATCGAGATAGATCTAAAAGGATGCTAGGATTATCCCAATCCATGTACATAGACACTATCCTCAAAAGGTTTAGGATGGAAAATTTCAAGAGAGGTCTCATTCCCATGAGACATGGAATTTACCTATCCAAGGGGATGAGTCCTAAAACTTCTGAGGAGGTGGCACACATGAATAAAGTACCCTATGCTTCGGTGATAGGGTCAATCATATATGCAATGCTATGTACACGGCCTGATGTTGCCAATGCTTTGAGCATTATCAGAAGATATCAGGTAAATCTAGGCGAAGAGCACTGGAAGGCAGTAAATGATATCCTTAAGTATCTGCGAAGGGCTAAGGATCTTTTTCTGCTTTATGGAGGAGAGGACCTACAGCTTAGAGCTTACACAGATTCTAGTTTCCAGTCAGATCCAGATGACTGTAAATCTATGTCTGGATTTGTATTCGTATTGAATGGAGGGGAAGTCAGTTGGAGAAGCCGTCTGGATGAAGAAATTCATCTTGGAACTTGGCATAGTTCCCGAGATATCAGCTTCCATCCCATTATTTTGTGATAATAATGGGGCCATCGCTCAGGCGAAGGAACCGAGATCTCACCAAAGGTCAAAGCATGTTCTCAGGCGCTTTCACCTTATTCGGGAGATTGTTGATCGTGGAGATGTGACGGTAGAGCGTGTACCGTCAGAAGGCAACATAGCAGATCCACTGACTAAGCCTTTGACACATATTGTATTTAAGCGTCATCGGGATAAGATGGGCCTCAAAGTTGTGGGCAATTGGCTGTAGTTCAGGTGGGAGATTGTTAGTGTTGGTGTGCTACAGGCTAATTTCGGGTCGGGTAGGCCCAACAGTTGTACGATCTTGTTCATTAATAAAGTGGTGTTTTAGCGTAAATATGCGATTGTGTTACTTTACGTTGTCCCTAGGATATGTGGTTGTAAAGTCAGCTTGAGATGGAATCTCGAACATGAGACTTACTTTACATGAACACATACCTTAAACTGTTCCTGGTTGGAGGGTAATCACTCGGGGACTTTGATTACCTATTAAACCAGTACACATGATGTGTCAGTGATCAGTCTCATGGTCATTGGTGCGGGGCACCAACACATATGTGTAGGTGTATGTCCTTAGAGGATGTGCACTGAACTGATCCGCTATTGGATCTTCAGATGGTTGATTATACCTAATGTCAACTGAAGATCCAACGGTCTCAGTAGCATCGTTGGTCCATTGACCTGAGACATTGATCGGAGCTTACACGAGGACTAGAATGGTTTAATTATTTAGCTAAGTGACTTTAACCGTAAGTCATGAGTTGCCGAGTCATTAACCACTCCAGGATACGTGTGAAGATCATCAATGGTCAAGAGGGGATCGCTCACTGTCGGGTATATATCAGACAGTTAATGGGTCATGACATTGACACTCCCTTAAATCCCTGGCCAGGGTCGTGTGAGTTCGTTTAGAACGGACGTCATACACTTTAAGGAGGTCATAGTCAAATGGCACAATCATAGGGTTTGACAGAAACCATACCCTCGATCGTACCAGACTCATAGAAGGAGCGAGGGATTATATCGATGTGGTAACTGTGGACTTACAGGTACCAGACATGCTGGTTTAAACCCGGCGTCCTCTAGGATCACGCGGATTTGTTTGACCCAATGTGATCGAAGGTTCGGAATGAATTAAACTATTATTCGGCTCTTGTAGAATCGAATAATACGTTTAATTTACTTCTAATTAGGAATTAGAAGTTAATGGGCCTTAAACTAGAGTGACTATGGGCCTAGAGGATCACACACAATGGATTCTTAGGTGATGGATTATTATTATACAAGTGTATGTATTAATTCCCTTTAATTCCTTTTAGAAAAGATTGTAAATGGGGCTTAATACATATGTATAATAGAGGAAAGGTCATATATACAATTTTGGTCCTTTGGAGGTCTTTAGAAAAGGGCCAAAACTCTATATATAACCACCTACGTGAGTTCATTTGAACTCTCGACTTCTTCCAACCTCTTAAGCTTAAGTAAGCACATAAGCTTAAGAGGAGGATTAGTCTCCCCCCTTTCTCCCCCTTGCTCTCTCTCTCTCTCTCCAGAAGGTGATAGAGTTGGGAAAAGTTATGCCGGGAGGTACCGTCGCGTCGCAAGGGTCCGTGTGGATCTACTCTAGAGGCCGTATAGCTGTGCGGCTAGATATTCTACATCGGGCATCGTGGACAGCGTCGTTCCGCGTAAGGTGAAACACGTAACCCGTAATTAGGGTCTTAGAAACACCGATTAGAGCACACATTAAGCTTTCCATAACACCGGGATCGGGCAAATGAAATTTTGTTATCCGCTGCGTCGCCCGTAGGTGCTGTGCGAAACCTTACACTATCTACATCCATCATTCCAATATGCTCGGGGCCTTGCCTATGACGATACTTTGATAGAATCGGTCAACGTTATGGTAGACCGATTGTCTATCACCCCAATGTAGTAGTGAAAATCGGTCAAGCTGATAAAGATCAGAAGAATTTTTAGTAGTGAAAATCTTCGTTCTACGGAAAGAAGAATCTGTATAGGACTCTGTCAAGAGTTCTTCATCCTCGCAACGCTGTGGCTATTTATATATCATACAAGGAAAGCTTGTTGGGATACACACGCAGGAAGAAAAGAAGAAAAGACTTAAAGGACACTACTACAGCGACGCACCATAAGAGAAAATGACGAGTTCTTCTTACAGCAGCAGCAGAAGATTACTCCGTCAGCGTCAAAAGAAGTGCTTGCTGAATTAAAGAGCAAAGTCCAGAATAGCAGTGCACCGGCAGCAACTTGTTCACATATCTTGCTTATCATCTGGGAGAAATCAATTCTGAACCTTGATCTGTGTTTCTCAAATTGCTTTACTTTCTTTACTTTATTGTTCTTTGATACATTAAGAACTATCGTGGAGATAGGGAGGTCAAGCTGTGTGTCAACGGATAGGGAGAAGGTGTTCTCTCGATTAAGTTGTGGATCAACATGTTGTTTGGATTGTTTCCCAAAGCTTAGTGCTTGGCACTAGTGGAAGCCTCACTTGGTTAAGTGAGGGGTGGACGTAGGCCTCTGGGTTGAGGACTGAACCACCTTAAAAATCCCTGTCTCACTGTGGTGTGTGTGCTATCATATTTCTCTGTATGTTCTTAAGGTGCTAGTTGCAGGATAGGACCGTGGTCATATTGCTTCTATGATTTCTATGCTTTAGTCCTTTATCTATATCGTTTAAGAAATTTTTAAAGGGGGCAGACCTATTAAACCCCCCTTCTAGATCAGCCTTCTCGCACCCAATAAGTGTGGCACAACTCTAGCTTTTGGTTGTAAAACGAATTGAGCCCTGAAGGGGATATAATCTTGGAAAACCCAAATCGTAGAGTTTAGTTCTATAGAGTTCTATTTCCCATTTCGATACTCTGTTCCATCTGTTAGCTCTTGTTCTTCCCTCTGTTAGCTCCAGTTACTCCCATGTTCTTCCTGAAACCCACCTCGACAGCGGCCATGGGGCTCAGAGCATCCCTGCAGCAACATCTTCTCTCCCACAAGATCCTTCGTCTGCAAACTCGACTACCGCCAGCGTTGCCGAGGTTGTCATCACAGGTTGCAGTAACTTCATGGTGCCATGGCATGGGGAGGCCCTGCTCCTCCTCACGGTCACCATCACCCTTTGTCTGTTTGTCAAGCAAGAAGAAGACTCCCTCCTCCTCCGTTTGCCCAGTTGCCCATTCGAGCGCCATGCTGGACCCGCCATGCCTGGTCCGACTCATCGGTGGCTCCGTGGGGCTTCTCGTCCTCTCCAGAGGGCTCTTTCTACTCCCCCTCAGGTGGGCGATGAACGCGGCCGCGCTCGCTGTTCTAGGATTTGTTCTTCTTCTAAGGATCGAGGTCGTCCCTTATATAGAGCTCCGACACATGGTCCTTCTACACACACACTACGGGCGAATGTACGGGACTTTAGTCTTCAAAAAGATGATGGAGGAATACGGAAATGAAGTCCTCCATCCGGCGCATTCCCAGAGCGTGTGGGTGCGCAACACCCTCCACAATATCGTTAGAGTAATGGAGGAGGAATGGGCCTTGCGCGAAAGGGGGCACCCACCTCACCCGGGCTTCGGAGGGTCGCCACCCACCATTCGGAGGGTCGCCACTGGACTGGGAAGTGGCGGTGCTCAAGGTGGACTGGATTAACGCATTTGTCCTCCCGGGTGGGAAGGTCGTCATCTACAGTGGCCTGCTTAATGCCGTCAAATCCGACACGGAGATAGCTATAATTATTGGCTACGAGGTTTTGCTATAACTTTTTTCCGCTCGAATTCTTTTCTTGTAAGAATCTAACCTGATCAAATTTCTTCTACCCCTTTATGTGTTTGTTCCCCCAGATTGCCCATGTTGTGGGACGGCATCCTGCAGAGGTCATTGTGCATAGCCTGATTCTTCTCATCGGCAATCTTATGACATAGAAGGGATTCAAGATGCAGCTGTAGGGATTACATACTTCCGCTGATGGTGAAGATGGATCTGCTCCACCTTGAACCCCTTTTCTGTCTTAAGATTGCTGATGAGAAGAAGTAGGCTATGCGCAATGACCACTGCAGGATGCCGTCCCACAACATGGGCAATTTAGAGGAACAAACACATAAAAGGGTAGAAGAAATTTGATCAGGTTAGATTATTACAATAAAAGAATTTGAGCAGAAAAAAGTTATAGCAAAACATCGTGGCCAATAATTATAGCTATCTCCGTGTCGGATTTGACAGCATTAAGCAGGCCACTGTAGATGACGACCTTCCCACCCGGGAGGACAAACGCGTTAATCCAGTCCACGTTGACCACCGCCACTTCCCAGTCCAGGCCCTCCAGATGGTGGGTGGCGACCATCCGAAGCCCGGGTGAGGTGGGTGCCCCCTTTCCTGCAAGGCACAGCTCCTCTTCCATTACTCTAACGATATTGTGGAGGATGTTGCGCACCCGCACGCTCTGGGGATGCGCCGGATGGAGGACTTCATTCCCGTATTCCTCCATCATCTTCTTGAAGACTAAAGTCCCGTACATTCGCCCGTAGTGTGTGTGTAGAAGGACCATGCACCGGCGCTCTATATATGGGATGACCCCGATCCTTAGGAGAAGAACAAGTCCTAGAACAGCGAGCGCGGCTGCGCTCGTCGCACACCTGAGGGAGAGCGAAAGGAGCCCTCTAGAGAGGACGAGGAGCCCCACGGAGCCACCGATGAGCCGGACCAGGCATTGCGGGTCCAGCATGGCGCTTGAATGGGCAACTGGGCGAACGGAGGAGGGAGTTGTCTTCTTGCTTGACAGACAGACAAAAGGTGATGGCGACCGTGAGGAGGAGCAGGGCCTCCCCGTGTCATGGCGCCATGAAGTTACAACAATCTGCGATGACAACCTCGGCGTCTCTGGCGATGGTCGAGTTTGCAGACGAAGGATCTTGTGTGAGAGAAGATGCTGCTCCAGGGATGCTCTGAGCCCCATGGCCGCCGTCGAGGTAGGTTTCAGAAAGAACAGGGGAGTAACTGGAGCTAACAGAGGGAAGAACAAGTGCTAACAGGTGGAACAGTGTATCAGAACGGGAAATAGAACTCTATGGAACTAAACTCTACGATTTGGGTTTTCCAATATTATATCCCCTTCAAGGCTCAATTCGTTTTACAGCTACTACCTTTTGGCCAGTCTCTAACCATCTGTAACAACTTCTCGAAGAGAAGAAATACCAACGGAATTACATAAAAATTACTACCAGAATTACAAGAAAATGCAAATGAAACTACACCTGCAGAAATGCGAACGGAATTACAAGAAAATCACTACAAAATTACTACCATAATTACAAGAAAATGCAAATGAAACTACACATGCGGAAATGCGAACGAAATTACTTTACAAGAAAATATAAATGAAACTACCTATAGAAATGCGAACGGAATTATAGGAAAATTACTAAGCAGAATGCGAACGGAATTACATGAAAATTATTACCATAATGACAAGAAAATGCAAATGAAACTACACCGGCTTGTTACTGTTAAGCGCCACGCCTGCAACCCTTAAAGAGATATGCCTCTGCGACGACGCTGGAGAACGTCTCGAGATCGTCCGGTAGTGGCCAGAGGCATGGCCGGAGCTACAGCTGGGGTCATCCGCCACCTCCTGCCGGCCTAGCCTCCCACAGTTTGAGAGACGTATTGGGCAGCGGGGAAGAACAGTCACAGGTCTCAACCACCCGTTTTGAGTTTCAGAATCGATCCGGTAAGTTAACTCGCCCGACTAGATCCGACACGCTTCCCACGCCCGCGAATGTAGGTAACCGGTCCTGAAGACCATTGGGCCCATAATCCACCTCAAGTAGACCCTTCCCCGGTTCATTGTGATATGCTGGCCCAATTGCAGCGCCCGTCGAGCCCAAATTTTCGTTGAATGGAGAGCCATGGCTTTTCCACGTACCCCCATTTGCCTGCTATCTTCTTACTCACAAAACAAGCCGGGTTGCCCTAGCCGACGGGACTGGCTGCCGCTGTCGAGCGCCACAGTAGCCGCCTGCTGAAGATGAAGCGGCCTGGGGAGGAGCCGCACCGGGAAACGGTTGCCGACGAGGTTGACGATCACGACCGCCGGAATGTCCCTCGTACAGCTTACCTGGACAGTAGCCTCTATCTCCCTGAGGTCTCCCTCTCTCGAGAAGCAGACTGAGCTAGGCTCGATCTTCCCAAACCGACAGACTAATGTCTCGATCCCCTTCTCGTCACATAGGGTGAGGGGAACACCAAGAAAATGGATCCTCACAGGAGTAGCTCTGGGATAGGGGAAAGATCCCAAATGTCTGGTCCACCTCTTAAGGCGGAGCAAGGTGCCATCCACCACCGTGTAGCCCGCCTTTGCCCATGCTACAGCCTCCTCCTCTCTCTGGCCCACCGCCCGGAACACCTTAAGACCCGTCTGAGTCACCACCCAACCATCCCCACCACTCCCCCCTCCCCCGTGTAGCACGGCCTCCACCCGCGTCGGATCAGCCACCCCCTCCACCAAGTCCACCCTCAAGCATCTCCCTACCCATTGGAGTCTCCTGTGCACCACATCCGATGATCGGGCTACCGTCTCCACACCTCCCCCACCTCCCTTCATCGGCGTCGTGTTCCACAGGTTGCTCGTAACAACGCCAGCTAACGTGTGGCCGGGCTAGACCATACCTCGACGATTGGCCACCGGAGCAGAGCAGGAGCGAAGTAGGTGATCCCTAGCTCCGCACGTGTAGCGTGCTTTGCCTCCATGGCTAAACCCGAGACCTACCGGCCTCCCGAACGCACTCCGGTGGAAAGTGTCAGAGCCGAGCCCAAGGGGAGCACCCCTCCACATTTTCCTCAGAGCTTCTCGCTCTAGGAACAGGATAGAGAGAGAGTTCAGATAATTGTACTTGCTAAAATTAGCAAGTTCCTACATCGCACGATAATGTGGTCATTTTTTTTTGTCATTACGTGTCTGGATAGTTTGATTGTATATCAGATAGTTAAAATATAAAAAGTAAAGATAGGAGATTCTAATACGCCCTAAATAATAGTCTTGTCACTTTCAACGTAATAAGATATTGTTAATGGGCCGCGGTTCCCATTGGGCCAAGGCGGGCCGCCACCGTGGCGGCCAGGCACATGCAGGGCATGTGCCCACGTGCGCCTGCCCAACCCTCGCCTCTCCTAATCCCCTCGCTCGCACGTCTTCTCCCTCTCGCTCGCCTTTCTCTCCCTCTCACGCGTCCTCCCTCTCTCTGATCTCTTCCTCCGCCTTCGCTCGCCCTCCCTCTCTTCTTCCTCTCCATATACCTCTTGACGGGGTTGATTAAGTGAGAGGTGTAAGCTCGGGTCGGCACGTGAACGACATCATGCTACCGAATTTGTTAGGCGGAGTTTCGAGTACAAGGACGTTGGGAGATGCACCATGGTGGGAGTTCGTCTCCATTGGTCAAGATATGTTTGTGAGGCGACGGAGAAGTGTATAAGAGAGAGAGAGAGAGTGCATGTGTGTGTAAAGAGAGAGAACTCGAGAGCATAGCGCCCGTGACGGCTACGGCAGTCCCGTCTCTCGATTCTCACTATCCCTTCTCTCTTCTCGTCCTTCTCCTCTATGTGTTAGAGGCAACAGCAAGGGTAGTGTATCGGTGAGCCGATTGCACGATGACAGTCATTGGTTGTTTCAGTCTTGTGACGGTTGTGGTCTGTGTCTCTAGGGGAACCATCACCACAGTCCCCTGATTTAGAGCGTGGACTCTTGGAGCCGACTCTATGACTCCGCAACGATTCACGGGTAGAGGCCGACTCTGGTAGCCGGCCTTGTACCTAGATGTCGAAGGTACACACGTGTTTTTGTTTCTGTTTCCGCTGGTACGTATGTACGTCCTGTTTTCGCTGCGAGATACGTCCTCCAACTCTGAACTCGTTTTAATTATATATATAATTGTTATATATCTCTGTGAGATTTTTAAACAGATATGATCATTTATTGAATATTAATTAACGTCTCCTTTCAAATCTATGCACTTATTTTCAAGTTCTAGTCAGAAATTTTAACACTTTTCGCGTCCTATTTTGTGAACAAACTTAGCAGTATCTACCATTAGTCGCCATCAACAATACTAACTTATTAATATATTTCAATACGTGAATGGTTATTGTTAATGCATTATGATTAAAATATTATATGTTAGGATACTAACCTGTTAAAATGTTTTGTTGCGTTGACGCATTAGTCTTTGGTGAAGGATTAATGGTAGGGATTACAAAATAAATTTTGCGAAAGGGGTAGACAAAGCTGAAGTTTCTAACAGAGACACGGACAGTGTAAATAAAATGTTCTCACATCACCTTTTAGGCGTCCATCAACAATCTCACTGTAAAGATATCTAGGTCTGATGGAAATTGAAGTGACAACATTTCTTTTTGGGAGCCGTGCAGCAAGTTATTCTCAAGTTAACCAGAAGCCCGCACCATTGTACCGCGTTTAGATGCGCTTCTCTGAAATGACTTCTCACTCTTCAGCCTCTGCTCTCTCCTCCTCCACTCTTTCAGACGTGGCAGGGAGGCACCATGGAAGGAGGAGCCCAGAGGGAGAGGAAGAGGAAGAGGGAGAGCCCTCTTCTGCCCCCGCCATCCCGACGCCGCCTTCTTCCCTCTGGTGATCGCGTCCTGCCCTAACATTCGGAGCCCTTATGCGCGGCAAATCCTCGAACAGTTGCTGGACGCTCATCTTGCTTTCGTCAGAGGGAGAGGAGGAGGCACCGACGGTAGCTCCCTGGTCGAAATCCTTCCTCCTGGCCTCCTTTCTGTCCTTCCTCTCCTCCTTAACGAGACCCAGTAGGCACCCACCGTCTTCTTTTTTAAGATTTCTTCTGATCACTGATTGGAGCTTACCTTCTCTTTGGTTTTGGCCTTGGTTTTGTTTCAGCAAGGTGGGTATTGCCGTGCTGGCCGCGGAGATGGTGGGTGACGTCGCCCTCCGTTCTTTGGATGCGAACGAGGGATTTGCTTCAGATGGTAAAGACCGTGAGGGCGGTGGTCACGGCCCTGGGCAGTCGGAGTAGAAGGGTGGCGACGGCGGCGTGCAACGCTGAGCTGGATCTGGTGGCGGGGCCCGTTGGGAGGGAGTGATTGAGGGAATCGCTCGCCGTCGAGAAGCTGTGGTGAGTGTCCCTGCCCCTCTGTTGGGTTTGTTTATTGTGTTCTTTCTGTTTCTTGTTTATCGTCGATAAAATTCTAGTTTGTCTCGCTTCTCAGTGGTTGGCCGTCGCCCTCCGCTCTTTGGATGCGAACGAGGGGATTGCTTCAGATGCTAAGACCGTGAGGGCGGTGGTCACGGCCCTGGGCAGTCGGAGTAGAAGGGTGGCGATGGCGGCGTGCAGCGCTGTGCTAGGTCTGGTGGCGGGGCCCCTTGGGAGGGATCGATTGAGGGAATCGCTCGCCGTCGAGAAGCTGTGGTGAGTGTCCCTGCCCCTTTGTTGGGTTTGTTCTTTGTGTTCTTTCTGGTTCTTGTTTATCGTCGATAAAATTCTAGTTCGTCTCGCTTCTCAGTGGTTGGACCTTTGAGAAAGTTTATGCCTTTATGGGCCAATATTGTTTGAAACTTGAAGATCAGGGAACAACCATCTGCTCTTTTCCAAATTCCAAGTATGAGAATATGGAGCTGTTATGTAGAAAGCACATACCGTTACATGAGTACTCCTATGTACTCCAATAATATGATGCTTTTCTTTTCAGGTGAAGCATGTCTAGACAAGAACTTGATGTCTCCATAGTTCAGGTCTGCAGCTGCGGAACAGTTGAGACCTTTTTTTTGATATTTGCTAGATTGGCATGCACATTTCGGCGGACTTTTTTTGTTAGGAGATTGCCATAATGTCCACCTGGCTGTGTGAATTATGTAATTTTTGCTCCGACAGTCATACATTAGAAGGTCTTATTATTTTATATTTGTTCTTGGTTGATGATGTTTATACTTTGAATGCGTGTAAGCAGTTTGACTGATTTCTGCTAGGTCTGTGTTTTGCCAGGTTGTGACGGTGCCCGCTTTGCCAGTTCATTCTTGTAGTGCTTATAAAGAAAAGAACAACTACTTCATAATGGGATACATGAAAGACATATTCCCATCATCACTCCTTGATGCAGCCGTAGCCCTCGTTAACACCTGCAACAGTGAATTCCTGGAACAGATTTTTGGTGAAGTTTCAAGGAGATTTCTTTTCTTGTTGAAACAGATATGGGCTAGATACAGCAATCAGAAAGGAAATTTGTCTGCTACAACGTATGATCTGGCAGAAACCATTTTTAGGCTATCTATGAACCAAATTAGCTATACAACTTACATGCCTGATCTGGTGAGAAGAAGCATGTTTGGCAATCAATGACTTCGAGAATTTTATCTTAAATGATTGGGAGAGAATGCCCATTTTACTAAGTAATGCATCGAGGAATGAAAGTATCATCTTCAACTGCTTTGATTTGAGCTCTAGAACTATTGATGCTGCTAGGGATTCCATTTCGTCGAGTTGAGTATCCTGTCCACCTATCATTTCAGAGGAATTAAGATATCCTTAGCTTTCTGGAGGTAAAGGGAGTATTGGGTTCTCCGATGGCGTGTGGTCAAGATTTCTGAGTTGTGAAAACACAGGAATTGCTTTCTGGATCTGGAAATGAAAATGTGAAAAAGGAGGTACACTACTTTAACAATTGTACCTGTTTGAACCGTGATGATGGTTCAACATTCTCTTATAACCATATTCACAAATGTAAAGAAGCAGTGCATAGTGGCTACACCATTCCATTGCGGGGATTGGAGTTTCGTTCCAAGAAAATAGCTGGACTTTCAGATGGGCTAGCAGCACTATTTGGTCAACCATCAGTAGGTGCCAACATTTACCTCATACCTCCAAACTCTCAGGGTCCCTCTCGACACTATGATGATCACTGCATTTTTGTGTGCCAGTTACTGGGAACAAAGAGATGGATTGTATTCCCTCAATCGTCATCCTTATTGCCTGGACTGTATGAAACGCCAGGTAGATTATCTTGTTTGGATCTTTCTGGCAATTATAGTGAAGGCAGAGAATTCTTTCTTCAGGAAGGGGATATATTGTATATTCCTAGAGGTTGTCCTCATGAGGCTTATACAACTAATAATGAGACGGAATCTCAGATTGATGGATCTAGATTTTCTCTGCACTTTACACTTGGAATTGAGGTTGAGCCTCCTTTCAAGGAAGCCCAACACTTTTGTATTTTATGTTTGGCTGCTTTTTTTACATAATTATTCATGTATGCTGTAAAGTGTAAACTGTCAAATGCCTTTCTCAGTGTGTTTCCACTAGATATTTGACCTTTTCTCATGTACCATTCCATGAATGGCATATCCTCCCCCTTTTGAAATAAATTGTGCTGTACAAATTATCATTTATGCTGCTATGTAGGTAGTCAAGTAGTAGAGATATGCACATTATTCACCACAGTTGTACATATTGGGCCATTCCTCCCCCACCCCCCCCCCCCAAAAAAAAAAATTTATTGTTGACATTTCTGGTGACCTCTAGGCACCTTGTAGATGCTGACTGCCTGGATCATTTCTATCATGTACGTTTTTGGCAGTTACCATACATTATGATCACTAACCGTTTTGGGGTTGGGGGGTGTAGTGCCAATCAACTTGACCATACAAGACAGGCTCCTAGAAACATTTGCCTGCATATTGACTTGGAGCAAGGTGATCTCTGGAAGATTTGCAGGAAAACACATGTGTGAATGGCTTGCATCACGCACATGTGCTACTTGGTAAAATCAAATCCAAGACCTAAAAAATGAAGGCCTCTTCTTGAGCCAACTGGGCTACCCTCGTTCTTTTGTGATCTACTTTTAACTATTATAGCAACATACTCACAATTGGCTGAAGATTCTTCCCTGAAAGACATTCTCAAAATAGTGAAAAAGGCCTGCAAAGAAAAGCCTTGAAAGTGAGCTGGCAACTTTAATTCTTAGGCAGTCTCCCAAGGGAAGTAGTTAATTTAGAGGTATATGCTGCATTGCTCCATGTAGGCATTCGTGGAAGTCTGATTTGTACTGACTTTTCAATGTTATCGTCTAGAATGAAATGCATTTTCCTTTATACCTTCCACACCTAGGAGGCTTGGACATCTTAAACTTTTGTCTTCAGGATGATGACATCCAACTGGCATGTTTCCTACAGTATGCATCTACCTGCATTCCTTGTGTCAGATATTCATTTTATACAGGTGGGATGGTTTTGCACATGTTGCTCTTCATTGCTGGAACCAAAAGCAGAAAGAAGAATATTGGTTTAATGATTGTACACCCAGAATACCAAATTTCATGGTCATAGATTTATTGCATATCACAATCAGGCTATTTGGTGATAATGATCCTGCTTTCCGAAAGGCTTCCCTGGTTGCTGCTTCTTTGCAGTCAGAAAATGGAAGGCTAGACCATTTGCAAAACCTCACTTTGTTGCAAAAATCTTTCTTTGGCAATATGATTGATAGTATTGATGTTCAATCCAATTTCGTGGAAGCATTCAGTAAGATGGAAGTTGTTGTTCGTGAAAAGGATGACATTTCCTTGTGATGGCTATGATGGCTTTGGCATCTTTCCCATTAAGGGAATGGAATTGAGAAATTTGACTTCAATGATATGTTGAAAGCATTTGAAGAGTTTCTTCTGTTAGCTCGAGGGTGTCTGGGGGTAGTTGAAACTATATTTGTGCAGATTAAACACCGATTTTGTAGGTCTATAACATTTGAGGATGTGAGGAAGAGTTCTGAGACTCTGCAGAAGAAATACAAGAAGACATGAAGGCAATATATGAATGGAATGCCAGCACTGCATTCTGCTTCATAATTGTTGATGCTGGGATTCTTTCATGTCACATGGATGCGGGGATCTTTACTATCTGCAAATTCAGGTTTTACAGTGTAATAGGAATGCTTGCAAGTATGACTAGCATCTTTGCATCTTTCACAGCTTATCCTCAGTAGAAAGACAATCAATGAAACCCGAAGGTTCTGTCAAAAGGGCTTTACTCTGTATATGAGACACAGCTTGTTGCTTAATTTCGATAGTATGATTTATCATGATAGAAACATCAAAGCGTACCATTTGTCAACACTGATCTCATGACCATCTGTGCTGGAAAGATGCCTGCATTAGTTTTCTAGGCAACAGAAGACAACTTCGAATTTTTAGCATAAACGTGGTTGGAGCATTCGGCTGCATCTTGATGCAAGGCCGTCGGTGTTACCAGGGAGGTAATTTGCCTATTGTATGTGCGTGGTCACGTCGCTTGTTGCTGTGTTGTAGCTTCTGAATGAAAATGCACGAGTATATAGACCATGAAACTTGCCGTCCATTAGTAAACTGCGTCATATGTGGTTTGCGTTTTGATGCTGTGTTCTTTGCCAAAAAGTTCAGGTAAGGACCTGGGTTGGAGTTATGATGGTCTTAACCACAGTCGTAGCTGGACCACTGAAGCAGTCGTCAGAAATCTCCCAATTTGCTCTAGTGAAATATACGAGCCATGTGGTCTTGCAACGGATCTTTTTGTACGTTGAATCAAATTGGTCATAAGATACCGCTATCGTGCTTATCACCAAATCAATAACTCTGCAGGTCGCCATTCTGTGGGCAAGATTAAACTTTCCCCATACTGCTAAAAATGCAGTTTTCTTCCCAGGATTTTGCGGATCTTGTAGGCATTGAAAGGTCTATAGTATGCGACTGTTTTGATATGTTCTTATGGTGCATGAAGAGTAGGTGAGTCTTAATCAGATCATGTTCGTGTCTGTGGCATTTCTGAAACTGATGCCCCCAACATTGACGTCAGGTTCTCTGTAGAGGGGGATTTCTGTAGCCCAATTAAGAGCAGTCGAATTAGGCCCATCCGGACCGGACGATGCTCACCTCATCCAAGTGATAGCTCTCTAGGGTCCACTTCGACAGAAAACTCCAATAAAGATCACTCGGAGACCCATCCTTCCTTGGCGGCCCTAAGGCTCGGAAGGCTCGAACGACAGAACGGAAGAAGACCCACGCCCGAGTCATCTCTCCACCGAGATAAAGGCAGGTGCTACGCGCCCACTCCGATCCGATTACGTCCGAGCTATGCCCATCGCCCGGGTAGGGCTGGCACTTCTCACGCTTGGATCAATCGACAAATGTTTATCCATGTAGCCATTGGCAGTCCTTTATGAATAGGAGTTCAGCGGGATAAGGGCGTCACGATCTCCCAAGGTCATGAAGAGTCCACGTTGAGGACGTAACGATCCCATGATGAGGACGTAACTCTCGCCTAAAATCCCTTGACTTACAGGACTCCTGAAGGCGGCGCACTATTTAAATCAGGGATACCTTCCGGTGAAAGGTAAGGGCAACAACACGCTCAAAACTCCTGAGCAGGAATCACTTCACCCTTCTGGTGGAGAGGGATCTTGCGCAGAAACTACTCCCCCCTTATTGCTCTCACCATGACTCTACTGACTTAAGCATCGGAAGGTTTTTCCCTAGGGACTCATCCCTGAGCCCCCTGATCCGTTTCCCTTTCTTGCAGTTCACAATCCGGTGATCCTCTGCCCGCTCAGGACCCGCGCGAGATCTCGCCTCTTCATCTGGCGCCGTCTATGGGAAACCCAGTATGGTGCGAAGGAGCTCAGGGAGGAGGTCCGCCGGCTGTAGACACGCCATTCTTAACGTCTCCTGAGAAAGTCTCATATTACTATACGACGCCCCGCAACGGCTTACACATTTCGAATCACTCGAGTGCTTC
>JAHNEJ010001730.1:0-30207 GCA_022559845.1 Amorphophallus konjac
TATTTATATATATGAAAATGAGCTGGCTTAAACTATTGGCATACTCTTGTTAATGCTTGATTTCTTTATTAAGTCTTGTTAATGCTTGATTTCTTTATTAAGGATTTGATTATAATTTCTTTAAATGATATACAGGATCATCCGTCGCGAGATGTTGGACGAGACGACGACCAGGATGATGTTGGACGAGACGACGACCAGGATGAGACATATGTGGAGGATTTGTGATTTTATTTTAGTTGTGTATGTTGTCATTTTATTATTATGGATGTATGATTAATTTGTGATTTTATTTTAATTGTGTGTAATTTGAGGTTCGTGGAGATTGTGATCCGTGTAGTTGATTTATTATTGTTTTATGAAATTGTTATTTATCAGGTGCTTGTATGTGATGAATTTGAGATTTGTCGATATTGTTGTCTGTGTAGTTGATTTTATATTTATGTTATGAATTTGTTATTTATCAGGTAATTTATTTATCAGTTTAAATAAATTTTTAAAAAAAAAATAATGCAAAATTAGCGACCGCATGGAGACTGAATTGCGACCGAATAGCGACTATACGTTATATTTCTTTTATTAAATAATTATACTTGGCGACCGACTAGCGACCGAATTGAGACCGAATAAATCCAATAGGTTAATTTTATTTTTAAAAATACAACATAATTAGAGACCGAATAGCGACCGAATTGAGACCGACTTAATTAGCGACCGATCAGGCGACCGATTATAATCGGTCTCTGGTAACGACTGATACTGCGACCGAATTATGTCGGTCGCTATATAGCGACTAGTATATAGCGACCGACATGTTCGGTCGCTAGATAGTCTCTGTTCGGTCGCAATGCAGATTTGCGACCGATCTACGACTGAATAGCGACCGCTAGGTCGGTCGCTATCCGCGATTTTTCTTGTAGTGTCACTCATCCTCCTCATCTGTGTAACCCGAATCCGAAAACTCACTCATCCTCATCATCAGTGAAGCTCGAATCCCAAAACTCATCATCAGATACATGAGACTGATCACCCGTATAATCTAACTCTATCCTAGTGGGTGGAGGTACATGTGGGTGGGACTGAAAATATGTAACCATCTACACAAATGATGGGTCGTGTGCTGCGGTGGAGGGTACATGAAAATCTGTAAAAAAAGTCCTCACTACATCTATAGCTTCAATTCTATCATGTGCGACTGGTGCTGGTGCTGGTGCTGCTCGAACTCTGGACGTGGAGGAAGATCCTGCTCCGCCCTGTGCTCGTGGTGGAGGTACCCGGGAGGTAGAAGAAGATGTCCTTGGTGTGCTACGAGAACCGTATCTATCCTGTAACTGTGTCCGGAATGAATGTCTGACATCTCCCGGAACTCAGTCGCATGCACGAACATCGCGTCCCACTCCCGCAAGGTGCTCCGCAAACCTGTGTATGTCGGTGACGCGATGTTCGCAGTATCTACAGTGCACATGTCCATCACCCTCAACAAAGTATCCATGCTCCCACGCAGGGTGACGCCGTCCGTCCATGATGACCTGCAAATGATGTAAAAGTTTACATTAGTGATTTCAATGACAAGTACAGAACTCTATATATGAAGAAATCTGCAATTAATTATTAGTTAGTTATAAATGTAACCAAATGATACATACTAATAAAGACTATGGACCCAAACTGGGCCAGTGCCCATCTCCAAACAATCTGACATTAAATGTGGTCCGCAGATAGGACAGATAGTCTTCATAGCGCACTGAACCTGAATAGTTCTCCCAGTACATGCGTACGTAGTATTCATACTCCTGCGAACCTTGTGCGTACACGACCTCTACTGATGTAGCTGTGGCATAAGGATATGGATACGATGGGAAAAATGAACTACTGTTATCTGAGTCGCCATGATACATCGGCTGTTGCGGCCATGACCGTCCATACGAGCTTCCAGATCCCTGGGAGTCATGTGTGCTCATCCTCTCAAAATCAGACAACATGCCTTGATAGCTGGTACTGTCTGCAACCGAACTTCCATAGTAGGGATCCCAATTATCAGCTGCCCGTCTCGTCCCTGCCGGTGGAGCACCGTGGTCCTCATCTTGCGTGGCATGTGTGAAGTGCTGCTCCTCTGTCCATGCGCCATATTGACGGCCCCCACGACCTCTACTATGACCACTGCTGTACTCTCTGCCACCAGCACTAGTATTCTGACGAGGACTCCGTTGGTCACCTTGAGAACCACCACCTCTATGGGATGAAGACCCTGTCGGTGTACTCTCAGCATCGGAGTCATGACTCCCACTAATGCGGGGCTCAACAGAAGGCTCGGGAGTGTCGTCATCTGCATTGGGATCTAATGCCTCCATGTCTACAAAATCTATCGGATTTAATGGTGGTCCCTTGTCCTTCTTGCTGGTGAATAATGTGGTCCATGATGATTTTTTCTTCTGTGGAGCAGGGGGCGGCTTACATGCTGCATGTTGTGTCCCTCTAGATGCCTGAGAAGCAGAAGCATGTTTAGATAATTTTTCAATTTACTTTCTATTGTGTAAGTCTGTACGTATACCTGAGAAGACTGATTGGGTGCCTTAGCCTTAGATGTTGAGCGTCGGGGCGCAGCAGACTGAGATGGTTGTTTCGATGCTACCGAAGACTACACAATTGAAAGAAGAATATATTCAATTACCAATGAATTATATATTAACAAATGTAGAAATGACAATATAATTTCACCTCTCTAAATGAGGAACTCCCCCTAGCCTCTCTTGAAGTGGATAACCTTCTTGGTTCCGCAGATATTGAATGCCGCGGTACAGCAACTCGGGACCACTGTTCTCCCGCAATGTTGTCATTTGTCGGACCGACCTGCAATATATTGCTATCATACATCAATATATGACTATGCTATCTAATGAAATTTACGATTCGATTTTCATGTATTAATTCACCTGAGGTGGCTCTTGACGCTCAATTAATGGGGGTTGGATCAATCGCTCCCATGCTGTATCATCGTACGCATACGATGTGTCTCCACCCCCAATGACGAGGTCTTCATCTAAATTAATTTCATCATCACGTCCCGTTGCTGAGTCGTCACCACCCAAATGCACATGGGTGTCATCTCCCTCCCCGACTGCCTTTTGTACAGCTGATGCGAGAAAAGTATTAGGCCGTGGTGTCTCGCCAGGTTCTTCACCCTCCTCGTCCAATTCTGCCTCACCACGCTCGGTTGTGGCTCTTGCAACCCATGCTACCATAGGGTCATCATCGTCTCGCAAGTACACAGCATCCGTTGGGTCGTAATCTCCCTCTCCTCTCCTTGTATCCATTTGTACATGCTGGACCTTTAGCCTCATGTTGTAATGAACATACACCATTTTGTCTAGCCTGCGGTGTGTTAGCCTATTCCTCAGCTTAGTATGCAAGAAGGAGAACGTCGACCAATTCCGCTCACACCCACTCGACGAGGATGTTTGCGATAGAACTCTCATTGCGATCTTCCCTAATACGGGTGCACTTGTGCCGTAATTTAGCCACCACTCAGCTGTGTTTAAGACAGATCACGTACAATATAATAATTAGATGTAAAAATTACTTCTCGAGACATAGAAGGTACATTGTGAAGACACATTACCTGGGTCGAGTCTATCACGACTGGCCATGGCATTAGGTGTCGCAAATGAATCAATTCCCTCTCTAAATATTTTCATCTGCATTATCAAAAAATATGAATTGTATATTTCATTTAATATTGTCAATGTTAAAATATCCAAGTATACCTCATTCAACACATCAGCAGCATCTGCTGGGGTGAAAGACAATCGGTCTACCACAATGTTGACCGATTCTATCAACGTATCGTCATAAGCAAGGGCCCGAGCATATTGGAAGGCCTGATGTAGATAGTACGCTGCAATCGTAAGACAATGAATTACATATTAGTACCAATTGAAAATCACAGCTCATTGATTGGACGAGAATATAAGTATTTACCTGCCATGTGAAGATCGCGGCTCATTTGTCTGTCCCATCTGTCCTCCACAATCTCTAGAATGGTGGGTCCATATTTTTTGGACGTTGTAAGGATCTTCCGCTTGGCTGCTTCTATTTTGCTGTACACCAACCCCATGGTTGGTACTCTATCCCCATCCACGCATTGTAGAATCTCATACAGTGGCTCTATCAATGACACTAATACCTTCACTCGTTCCCAAAAATTTGAGGTGTTGACAATCCCCTCGACCTCCGCCCCTTCACGTGAAGCAGCAAAAGAGGAACTCAGCCAGGTCTCACCTCTAAACATTTGCTTCAACCCATCCTTGTGCTTCAATAGGCTCTGCAATGCGATGTAGTTGGTGGCAAATCGTGTGATGCCAGGCCTCAACAGTTCGCCGCCACAATGCTCCCTCATCCATGCCAATACAAGTGTGTGGTTGTAGATATATTTCGTGATTTTTTGTGCCACCTCGACCACAGATTTTACCATACGAAGCTGCCCAATCTCCTTCAGCATCAGATCTACACAATGCGCTGCACAGGGGGTCCAGAAAATGTGCCGTTTTTTCTTCATTAGCTCTTCCCCGGCCTTCTTATAGTTCGACCCATTGTCAGTCACCACTTGCACAATATACTCCTCCCCAATCTCAGTCACCACTTGCTCCATCAATGACAAAATATATTGATGACTATGAATTTGACCAGACGCATCCACTGATTTGTGAAAGAATACCTGTCTGTCACAATAAACAAGGAAGTTAATCAGGCTAGATTTTGTGGTACCTGACCATCCATCACACATCAGTGTGACTCCGTACTTTGTCCATTTCTGCTTGAATGAGTCAATGTAACTCTTGATCTCAGCAACCTGTTCATCAAGGTATACGCCAGCCAATTCTCTCGCTGTAGGTGGCTGCACGTGTAGCCCAAGGACCTGTGCTTCCTGAAACATTGGCTTGTAGTAAGGGCTATTGGCTGCATTGAAAGGCAGACCCGCGTGGTGCCACCATTTTGTAACAGCCTGACCAAGTTTCCATTTAGGTCCCTTCTGGCCATACGCATCGTCCATCCTCGTTTGCTTGCCATGCTCTCGGGATAGTGCACCGGGCTCCACATCTTCAATGTTGATCGATTGTGTCCTTTTTCTTTGTGTCCCCGAGTTACCAGTCAATAAACTCCTTATGCCTCGTGGTTGTCGAGTCGTAGATGAACCACCACTCCCTGATGCTCCGGTCCTCGCCGCCTCGCGACTACGGACTGTAGTCTCCTCGGGATGTCTTGACTCTTCCATGCTCTGACGTACTGCCTCACGAAACTCGGCTTCGTATGGATCGTTCACAGTGACATACACATTAGCCTGCTCAGTACGTGCTTGTTCGTCTTCATCACTGGGTGTCCATGCACATTCCTCCTCGTTGCTGCCGCTTGCTATTCCACTCACTGCCGCTTGATCCCTTTTCTTCTTTTTTTCCTTTCTTGCATCTCAGCTCTCTTCTCCCGCAGGTGCCTAGCCATTGCAAGTTTCACATCTCTAGGCACATGGGTACACCCAGCAACCTCAGAGTATCCTGTCCCGGCTCCTCCTGTCAAATGCTTCTTCAACTGAGACACCCCTCCTCCCCGGTGTTCTATTTTATAATAGTTACAACGCCAACACCTACGGTTTCCATCCAACAAAACTCCGTGTGACCACCCAATATCACTTGTTCGTTCCTTAGGAGCCATAGAGTGCTAAGGCCTAAAATTAAGAAATTCAAATTGTGAAAATATATTATTTGCCATCTACAATTAACATTGAACATAATTTCATTATTTGCGTACCATGCAAGATTAAATTTAATATTTAATACATGTTAATATAATTTAGTTCAAAATAATATCATTATTTCTATAACAAACATATAAGGTTAATATTTATAATTAATACATATACATTAACTTACATGACATAATTAGATATTTAAAATATAACTAATTAGATATTTAAAATTACATCTCTAATTAAATTACATGACACATATAAATTATAAACATCTCTAAATAATTTACATTATATATATATATATTAACTTTAAAATTATTTAAAAAATAATAAACACTAAATTTATATTTACATTAAAAATATATCCATACACATTATATTTTTACATTATGCAATTAAATTAACTAATATACATTATGTATTTAAAAATATTTTACATCTAAAACTAATAATGATATTAATATCATTACTTCTACAACACACAAGACTAAATTTAAAATTTAATACATCTAAATTAAATCTAATATTTAAACATGAATTGAATAACACATCAAAAAATAAATTTCTATCTACAACATGAATTAAATATTATTTATATTAATTCTACAAAATGAATTAAATAATACATCAAATATATGATATTTATACAACATCAATTAAACAAAAATTATATTACTTATATAACATGAATTAAATAATATATTATTATTAATATTAAATAATATAATAAAATATTTTTCTATATTTTTTAATTTAAAAACTAAAAAAAATAAACACCCCCCCCTCACCCTCATCGCCCCCCACCGGAGGTGGGGGCGGCGGTGCAGACGCCCCCCCCCGCACCCTCACCGACCCCCCTCCGTGCAGACGCCCCCCCTCCCCTCACCCTCACCGCCCCCCACCGGAGGTGGGGGCGGCGGTGCAGACGCCCCCCCCCCCCCCCCGCACCCTCACCGCCCGCCACCTCCGTGCAGACGCCCCCCCCCCCCTCACCCTCACCGCCCCCCACCTCCGTGCAGACGCCCCCCCTCCCCTCACCCTCACCGCCCCCCACCTCCGTAACGCCCCCCCTCCCCTCACCCTGACCGCCCCCCCACCGGAGGTGCAGACGCCCCCCCCCCCCCCACCCTCACCGCCCCCCACCGGAGGTGCAGACGCCCCCCCCCTCCCCGCCCCCCACCGGCGGCGGTGCCAGTGCAATCGCCGGTCGTCACCCCCCCACCCCCCTCCTCACCCTAAAATAAAAAATTAGGGCACCTACCTCTGATCGCCGGTCGTCGCCGCCGCCCGGTGCCGTCCGCCGTCGCTTTGCACCGCCCACACCTGCCGGCCACCGCCTTCAAGCCGCTGCGGATGGCAGACACGCCCGCACCCCGGCCCGCTATATGGGCGACCCGGCACGTACGCGCCGTCCCGCACGAACCACACCGGGCCCGCCTCGACCCGCTCCGGTACGCGGCGGGACGCACGGGACCGTGCGGTCCACTGCGTCCCGGCCACGACCCACAGCCCGTGCGACCCGGCGCCCGCCTGGGTCGGGTCGGGTCGTGCGGGTCGGTGCGGGTCGGGCCGGGACGGCAAACCATGATTTCACGTACCATAACATTTGCCGTTTGTATATTTTTTTTGAATATTCACCTCACATTGATGACCAAAAGTTGCAAGAGTATAATTGTAATTATTTAAGCAATATGAAGGGTATTTTGACAACATGTCTAAATTAGAGATTTATTTGGTAAAACTAATATTTATAAGTGTATATGTGTAAAAATCTCTATATGTTTCGTAGAATTGTACCAAAATAGTTTTCTTTACCTCTGCAACTAGAACATCGTTTAGGATGACTATGAATTCTATTGTTAGACTCTAGCTATTATATCTAACGACCTGATTTGCTCAAATAACTGATATTTTTGCATGCTTTTCTAGTCCCAAACGGTTACCTTGAAGCCCTAGCCTGTCAAAGAATACAGTGGGATGTCTCCAGGCATCACTTCATGGTTGCAACTAAGTGTCACATTCATTTTAACTATAATTTTCTACTGAGAGGTTGCTTGGTAGTATACCGCATGATTCTATAGAATGTCTAAAATATTGTACATGATATTTGTTTATATCTAGAAGAGTTTTTTGGCATCTATACCCCTGCAAAAAATAATTTTACCAAATAAACCACTCATTGAGATCTATTATCGACAATATCCCTAATATATGTCGAATGATTGTGATTATACCTTCGCCATAACCCTCACTTATTTAAATGGATTTAAATGTGAGTTAAGAGAGAGAGTGACTCATCTACCCTTAGGTTAGCTCTCTCTCTCTCTCTCTCTCTCTCTCTCTCTCTCTCTCTCTCTCTCTCTCTCTCTCTCTCGGCCGAAAATATCATCGTGGGAGAGAGGGGAGGGAGCGGGGGTTGTTGGGGTGGGTTCTTGCCAGGGGTGGGAGAGAGTGGGAAGAGGAGGGCCATTGGGGTGGGGGAGAGGCTAGGGGGTGGCGACGACGAGCCCCACAAGGATGAGGAAAGGGCGGGGCTTCTGGGATAGGGGGCAGGGAGGGGTGGGGCACAGTTGCGAGCATTGGATTGGGAGCAGGGTTTGCCGACCCGTCCGACCCGGCCGACCCGGTCTCGGCGCGGGACGGGTCGGGTCGGGCGGGTCGGACAGCGACCCAGTCTGCCCCATTGGGCTCTCGACGCGTGTTTTTTTAATTTTTTTTAAAATTTTTAATAAATTTATTTTGAAAGATTAAATGTTACATATAAATTAATTTTATAATTTTTTATAAAATATTCAACACTAAATTTATATTTACATTAAATTAAATTACATTATGCAATTAAATTAACTAATATACATTATGCATTTAAAAATATTTTACATCTACAACTAATAATGATATTAATATCAGTATTTCTACAACATGCATGAATTGAATAACACATCAAAAAATAAATTTATTTCTACAACATGAATTAAATATTATTTATATTAATTCTACAAAATGAATTAAATATTACATCATCAAAATGATATTTATACAACATCAATTAAACAAAAATTATATTATTTATATAACATGAATTAAATAATACATTAATAATAATATTAAATAATATAATAAAATATTTTCCTATATTTTTTAGATTAAAAAAACTAAAAAAATTAAACAACCCTCCCCCCCTCACCCTCCCCGCCCCCCCACCGGAGGTGGCGGCGGCGGTGCAGACGCCCCCCCTCCCCCTCTCACCCTCCCCCTCTCACGGTGCAGACGCCCCCCCCTCCTCACCCCCCCCGCCCCCCCACCGGCGGCGGTGCTCTCACGGTGCCAGTGCGACGCCCCCCCCTCCCCCTCTCACGGTGCCAGTGCGACGCCCGCAGACGCCCCCCTCCCCCTCTCACGGTGCCCACGCCCCCCTCCCCGCGGCCAGATCCGGCGGCGGTGCCAGTGCAGAGCCCCCCCCCCTCACCGTCCCCCACCCCCGCGGTGGCAGACGGCCCCCCTTCCCCCTCTCACGGTGCCCACGCCCCCCCTCCCTCCCCGCCCCCCCACCGGCGGCGGTGCCAGTGCAGACGCCCCCCCCCCCCTCACCCCCCACCCCCCCTCCTCACCCTAAAACAAAAAATTAGGGCACCTACCTCTGATCGCCGGTCGTCGCCGCCGCCCGGTGCCGTCCGCCGCCGTCCGCCGCCGCTCTGCCCCGCCCACACCCGCCGGCCACCGCCTTCAAGCCGCTGCGGATGCCAGACCCGCCCGCACCCCGGCCCACTAAATGGGCGACCCGGCACGTACGTGCCGTCCCGCACGAACCACACCGGGCCAGCCTCAACCCGCTCCGGTACGCGGCGGGACGCACGGGACCATGCGGTCCAGTGCTTCTCGTCCACGACCCCCGGCCCGTGCGACCCGGCGCACACCTGGGTCGGGTCGGGTCGGGCTGGGACGGCAAACCTTGATTGGGAGAGGGGTGTCGAGACGAGGGGGGGGGGACTACTTGCGGGACGGGGAGAGGGGGGGCAGGAGGGACAGGGAGGGGTAGGGGGGGCTATGAGTGCTAGCGGGGGAGGGGCACTTAGAGGGGTAGGCAGGGGGTTGCTTGCTAAAGGGGGAGAGGAGGCTAAGAGGGGTTAGGAGGGCTACAAGCATCGGACTAGAGAGGGGGTTGGAAGGGGGGCTACAAGCTGGAGGGGGAGAGGGGGGCCGGGAGGGGTGGGGGGCTGTTCTACTGTGGACATTGGAGGTTATTTTGATCTCCCTCTGTGGAGCACTAGATGATTTTTCGACTCTTCTGAACGCTTTGATGGCTTACTTTTCTAATTCTCACTCTCTACTTTCTCCCAGACAACAGAGATTGTAGGTGGTGTTGCTTTTATTCATTCCCTCCCCTCTTGCTGAGGTTGTTGGGTTTGATTTTCTTCAGCGCATTCTTCATTATTCCTTAGGTTTGAGGGGGCTTTTCTTTTTGGGTTCTAAAGTTTGAGGCTATGATTGTTTGCAAGTCCTTCCTTCTAGCTCAAGGGTGGTGGATTTCTTTGGGAGAGATGGATTTTATCTCGAGGATGGTTCTCCTTGCATGTGGAAACATGTGTATTTGAGGGGGGGATAGGGAGAGTTGGGGATGGGGGGTAATGCAAGTGCCGGAGGAGGGAAGGGGGACTGGGAGGAGTTTAGGGGAAGGTTGTTCACTGGAGGGAGAGAGGGGGGTTACTCGTTGTTGGTCCAGAGTGTTGGGGGGGGGGGGGGGGTTGTTCACCGGAGGGCGAGAGGGGAGCAGGGGATGGGGGAGAGGGGCTCTCTCTCTCTCTCTCTCTCTCTCTCTCTCTCTCTCTCTCTAATTAAGTTAGGATATTTTGTATACCATAACGTCTTTCATGGCACTAGATAAGGAGAGGGGGGCTGGGAAGGGGGGGACTACTCGTCGGAGGGGGATAGGGGGGCTACTAGCGGTGGAGGGGGAGAGGGGCACCTGGAGGGGGGGTGGGGGGGTTGCTCGCTAAAGGGAGGAGAGGCGGTTGGGAGGGGTGTGGTTGGGGGGGGGGGGGGCTACGTGCACCAAATTGGAGAGGGGGTAGGGGTCGGTGGGTGGAGGGGGCGCTACAAGCATCGAACTGGAGAGGGGGGTTTATGGTTTATGGTGGGAGGGAGGGCTACATGCCGGAGGGGGAGAGGGGGGCCGAGAGGGGTGGGGGGCTGTTCTATTGTGGGCACTGGGGGTTGGTTTGATTTTCCTCTGTGGAGTAGTAGATGAGTTTATGACTCCCCTATATGCTTCGATGGCTTGCTTCCCTAATCCTCACTCTCTGCTAGCTTTGTCTCTGATGACAACGGAGATTACAGGTGTGTCTTGCTTCTATTCCTTCTCTCCCCACTCGCTGAGGTTGTTGAGTTCGATTTTCTTTGGCATATTCTTCATTATTCCTCAGGTTTGAGGGGGCTTTTCTTTTTGGGTTCTGAAGTTTAGGGGTGGGATTGTTTACAGGTGCTTCCTTCGAGCTCAGGGGTGGCAGGTTTCTCTGGGAGAGATGGGTTTTATCTCGAGGATGGTTCTCCCTGAATGTGGAAACATGTGCATTTGAGGGGGGGGGGGGGTGGGAGGGATAGGGAGGGTTGGGGATGGGGGGTACTGAGAGTGCCAAAGGGGGAGAGGGGGGACTAGGAGGGGTGGGGGAGGGGGCGCTGCTCCCCAGAAGGGGAGAGGGGGGCTGCTCACTGTTGGCCAGGAGAGTGTGTGTGTGGGGGGGGGGGGGTTGCTCACTGGTGGGGTGGAGAGGGGCTCTCTCTCTCCCTCTCTCTAATTTTTTTTATTAATTCAAAAGTCCTACCTAGTGATTAGTTGGAGAGTACTCCCCAAACCAGGATACACTTCCCCACCTAACACCAAGATGGTGTATTATTGAACCCCCCCCCTCTCTCTCTCTCTCTAAGTTAGGCTGTTTTAGATATTTTGCATATCCTAACATCTTTCGTGACATATTCCACCAAATATTCATCTCTCGTTAATAGTCGAGAATTGCAGGTGTGTAACTGCAAGTATTTGAAGTATACGAAGGATATTGTTGATAATAAGTCTAAATGCGAGATTTATTTGGCAAAACTAATATTTATAGGGGTACATATAAAAAAATCCCTATTTAAAATGTCATGGGTGCTCCTATGGTACGTTCCTAACATTTGCAGTGCTGCAAACCGCTGTATTTCGAAATCGTACTAATTACCCATATGCAACACCTAATTATTTTATCACCATCTGTCAAGTATTTAATGACTTTAATTGCACCTCCACCGAGTGGCCCGGCCGCATCTTCATGGATCAATATTTCTTCCATCTAGTTAGGTGGGAAGCTTAGCACAAATGGTGAGGGCGATGTCCCAGACTACAGGAATTGTACCGACATGATTCCCTTTCAATTCCAGGTCCTCCCACTTGCCCGACTTGCACCTTAATGAAACATATCTTCCATATAATAAAATCAGAAAGTTAGAAACAATGATTAGGGCCATAACCCCAACCGCTGGAATCCTACCAAGAAAATCCCCTTCGGTACTCAGAAGAACATGCAGTGAAAATCAAATCAAGAAGGGCCGGGGGATTGTCGGGAGGTTGTTGCACCCGATGAGAGAGAAATCGTCGAGGGGCTCACGCTCTCCCTCACACAATGGCCGTTACCCGAGCCCGGGCGACGTGTTCGACCTCCTAAGGTCGAACACGGCGTCAGGTCGAACACGGCGTCCGCGCTCGATTAACAAAGGAGGCCGAATGGAATAACATGGCAGGAATTAGCCCGATCACCCGCCTCCCACCACCGGTGGCACGGGAGTATATAGCCATGCATCGTGATGTGCTTGTGCACAGCTGACGCCTGGTCCAGCCGAGAAGAAAAGTCCAAATGATCCATATATCTAATTGAAAGAAAGAGGAAGGAAGCAGAAAGAACTTTGTGGCAGAAGAAACTCGTCCGTGTTTTTGTCACTCGACGTTCACGGGAGTTTTCTTGTATATATATATCTTCCTTGTAAATATGTGTACAGATTACAGGGATGACAGAGACGTAGTTCCACAAGGAATGGAACGATTACAACATTCTCTCAACAACCCTGTAACAACCTGATAAGCTAGGCATGCTCCCTGTGCATCAGCTGGGAGATTTACATCAGCTGGGAGATTTACATCGTATGCCTGGGTTCTCGGTGACTGCTACCTTCAGTTGCGCATGGATGCCGCTAGGTCCGCTATCACCCCCCCTCAAGCTGATGGTGTGGACAACATTCAGCTTGTCTCGAAGCCATGTGAACCGAGGCTTAGATAAGGCCTTTGTGAGCACGTCGGCGAGCTGGTCTTTGGTGGAGATGAAGGAGACTACCAGCTGTTGTAAGGCCACTTGCTCACGCACAAAGTGATAATCAATCTCGATGTGCTTAGTGCGAGCGTGGAAGACTGGGTTGGCGGCAAGGTATGTTGCCCCAATGTTGTCACACCAAAGGAGCGGAGGAGATGGTGAGGAAAGGCCAAGTTCACGAAGCAACGCACGGAGCCAAATCAGTTCAGCTGTAGCGTTGGCAAGGGCTTTGTACTCGGCCTCGGTGCTGGATCGTGCCACAGTTGATTGTTTCTTGGAGCTCCAGGATATAAGATTAGATCCCAAGGAGATAAGATAGCCACTAGTGGAACGCCGATCCGTTTGTGAACCAGCCCAATCGACATCACTGAAAGCGCTAAGCTGAAGAGACGAGGAGCGGCGAAGAAGAAGTCCATGACCAATAGTGCCTTTTAGATAACGGAGGAGGCGTTTGACAGCAGCCCAATGAGTTGGGGTGGGATTATGCATGAACTGACATGCCCGATTGACGGCAAAGGCAATGTCTGGCTGAGAAATAGTTAAGTACTGTAAGCCGCCTACAATACTCCGGTAGGTAGTATGGTCCACAGACTTGTCCGCATGAGGAGCTAAGGTATGGGAGGTGCCAAGGGGAGTAGAGATAGGTTTGGCTGCATCCATCTTAGCCCGGCGGAGAAGCTCCGTAATATATTTCGATTGAGTGAGAATACAGCCATCCTTGTGGGGAAGTAGTTCAATGCCCAGAAATATCTAGCTGGTCCAAGATCACGAACAGCAAAGTCCTTGCTGAGGGAGCGTATCAGCAAGGCAACGCCCCCTGGGTCGGAGCCCGTTATAAGAATATCGTCCACATAGATGAGCACATATAGTTTAGCGAGCCAGAGGTGCGGTAGAATAAAGAGGGATCCGTCTTGGACCCAATAAAACCAAGCTCCTGAAGTCTGTGGCTGAGACGTGTGAACCAAGCTCGAGCAGCCTGACGAAGGCCATAAAGCGACTTGTGAAGCTTGCACACATGATGTGGGTAGAGCGGATGCAAAAACCCAGGCGGTTGCTCCATAAAGACCGTCTCATCAAGGTGACCATGAAGGAAGGCATTGGAGATGTCTAACTGCCTGATGGGCCAGCTGCAGCTGATGGCGGCGGCCAGAAGAAGCCGGACCGTGGTGATCTTTATCACGGGACTGAAGGTTTCATGAAAATCGATGCCCGATTGTTGACGAAACCCTTTAGCAACGAGACGGGCCTTATGCCGTTCAATGGACCCATCAGCTCGTTGTTTTAATTTGAAGACCCACTTACAAGTGACAATATTCATATGTGGTTGCCGAGGAACCAGCGACCACGTTCCGTTGCGAAGGAGGGCATCAAACTCAGATGCCATAGCAGCACGCCATTCTGGATCTTTGGAAGCTTGAGTAAAGCAGGTGGGCTCACTAGAGGTAGCACAAGCAACAAGGCAAGCTGGCAACGGATGACGATGTGCGGCGAGGGCCTGTGGGAGCACAGGTTGTGTAGCCGCATACAGGTCGGCTAAGGGCCGAGTGCGCTGTGGGGGAGGACTTGCCTCGTCTTGTAGTGAAGCCTCAGCTTGTGATGGCGGTGGAGCTGCGCAACTGGTTGAGGATGGGCTTTGAACAGAGGAGGATGCAGCAGGTTGAGCAGGCGGTGGGGCCTCCAGCGCTGTTGGCGGCAGCGAGTGATGGCTGCTGCTGCTTGCGGAAGAAGAGGTCGGTTCCTGTGGGCCAGCCTGGATAGCAGCGGGATGGGCGGGTGGCGTGGCCATACGAGCTGGAAGGTCATGTTGCTGGAAGTGAGCTGCCGTGGAAGGAAAGGCACCCGGAAACGCGCCAAGGAGCCCATGGGCCGGGGATGACCGGTTATGCGTCGCCGAGTCTTTGCCTGCAAGCAGAAATGTGGATTCATCGAAGACCACATGTCGTGAAACATGAAGGTGCCCAGTGGAGAGAGAGAGACAGCGGTAGCCATGATGCAGGCCGCTGTAACCAAGGAAGAGGCACTGCTCGGAGCGTGGAGCAAGCTTGGAGGGAGCGTAGGGACGGAGATGTGGATAGCAGGCACAACCGAAAGTCCGTAAAAAAGTATAATCCGGAGGCTGACCGAACAACCGTTCAAAGGGTGAGAGAGAGCGAAGAACGGGAGTGGGGAGTCGGTTTATAAGAAAGACAGCAGTGGAGACCGCCTCATCCCAAAACGTGGAAGGCAAGGAAGCAGTGGATAGGAGAGTGCACGCCATTTCAATGAGGTGACGATGCTTCCGTTCAGCAGTCCCATTTTGTTCGGGGGTGTGGGGGCAAGAGACACGGTGGAGAATGCCGCACTGTCGAAGATGTTTATGAAGGGACTGATACTCACCACCCCAATCGGATTGGAGAGCGAGTATACGCCGACCGAAGTGGCGTTCCACAAATCGTTGAAAGTGAACAAACACATCGAAGACATCAGATTTCCGCTTGAGTGGAAACAACCATGTAAATTTGCTATAATCATTCACAAAGATAACATAGTAAGAAAAACCGCCATGGGAGACAATCGGGGCGGGACCCCATAAATCAGAATGCAATAACTGTAAAAGGTTTAGTGGAACGAGTAGATAAAGAACTAAACGGTTGTTTGTGACTTTTAGACATAAGACAATACTGACAATTAAACTGACGCGTACGATGGGTGACAGGTAACCCATATTTATGAAGAATATTGGAAAGAATACGAAGATTGGGATGACCCAAGCGATCATGCCACACTGGTGGGGAAGCGCGCTCTCCAAGGAAGAGAAGTGGTGCGGTCGTGGATGAAGGGAAGTGGTAGAGGCCGTCTTTAAGCTGTCCTTGAAGAAGAACCTTCCCCGAAGTCCGATCCTTCACACGACAAAAGGTCGGATGAAACTCAACTAAAACATTATTATCATGAGTTAGTTGCTGAACAGAAATGAGATTGCGGGTGATGGTGGGAACATGAAGAACATTGTTGAGTTTGAGAGAGCAATATGGGGTGGGAAGGATGGAGGAACCAGAGGAAGTGATAGGCAAACCTTCACCGTTCCCGACATGGAGATTGTCAGGACCCATGTAGCTTACTGGATTGTGAAGAGCATTGTAGTCCGGCGTAACATGATGGGTGGCGCCACTATCCGGGTACCAAGACGGGGAGGGAGGCATTGGTGGCGCTGCCGCATAGGGAACAATAACATTGTTATAGCCCGGGTAGATGGCAGAATAAGCAGCCGGGTATGCCTGAGATTCGGGGCGATGTGTAGCAGGAGGTAGTGCTGGGGAGGAATAGGGCCGCCATGGATGATGGGGACCCGGGTTGCCAGTCGATGCAGCGCCCTTGACGAAGTTCTTGTTAAATCTCTCCGGGCAATCTGGACCACGATGGCCGAACATATGGCAAATCTGGCATCGGGGATCTTTGGACTTGCCGCGGCCACGTCCGTGACTACCACTTGTGTTCCCTGGGCGCCCCTTGTTATTATTGGAGGTGGGGACAACATTGTAGATAGCAGTGTTGACAGAGGGGAACACAGATGTATCATCGGCGATGGGGCGCTGTGGAGCCATAAGCATCTCATGCGCAGTGAGATGCGCAAGGATGTCTTCGAGAGTGTAAGATTCCAGGCGCGTAGTGATGCTGGAAACGAAGGCCTCATGGCTCGGTCCCAATCCTGCCAAGACTACCATAACAAGGTCTTCATCGCTCATGGGTTGTCCGATTGCAGCGAGCTCGTCAGCAATGATCTTGATAGACTGGACATACTCTTCAATGGAGGCCGCCCCACGACGCATCCCATGAAGCTTGGTGCGCAGCTGCAGGACACGGGCACGCGAGCGGGAGGCAAACGCTCGGGCAAGCGCATCCCAGACCGCCCGAGCGGTATTGTGGCCAACGATCAGTGGAAGAAGGGGCTCGGTGAGGGAAGAGATGAGCCAGGACAGAACCATTTGATCTGTCCTCTCCCATACCACAAAGTCAAGGTTGGGAGTGTGCGTCTCCCCCTCATCTTCACTGAGAGTTGCAGGTGGTGATACAGCCGTTCCATCGACCAGAGATAGATATCCATGGCTCTTCAAGAGAGGAACGAACTGGGCCTTCCAGAGAAGATAGTTATCACGGGTTAACTTCAAAGGAAGGAAGGGCATCACGTTTGGGGAGGGAAATAGGGAGGCCTGTTTTGGCTGGTGATGACACAGTGGAAGCCTGCTCGCTGGTGGTAGCCATGGATCGGAGTGCTGCTAAGCGAAGCGCTCTGATACCATGAAAGAAAGAGGAAGGAAGCAGAAAGAACTTTGTGGCAGAAGAAACTCGTCCGTGTTTTTGTCACTCGACGTTCACGGGAGTTTTCTTGTATATATATATCTTCCTTGTAAATATGTGTACAGATTACAGGGATGACAGAGACGTAGTTCCACAAGGAATGGAACGATTACAACATTCTCTCAACAACCCTGTAACAACCTGATAAGCTAGGCCCGCTCCCTGTGCATCAGCTGGGAGATTTACATCGTATGCCTGGGTTCTCGGTGACTGCTACCTTCAGTTGCGCATGGATGCCGCTAGGTCCGCTATCACTAATATCCCAATAATATTACTTGCTTCGCGCATCGACAGCATGATGTATAGGCAGTAAAAATCTGAAGGCATGCATGGGACCACATGGGTTTATTTCATTGATCATTAGTTTAACAGCATCACTGACATCTTCGTCATCACATGACTTCATCAATTCCTTTGAAAGAACCACGAAATATCCTCTGTCCAATATTGTAGGCTTCTCTTACATATCTAGTTAATTATCTGCTTGCAAATTGGAGTTATTTTTTTGTTGTGTTATACTATCATGGTTACCATGCTACTTTGAAATGTATACGATCCGCGCAAGCTCAAGACTGCACCTCCTACGTACAGGCCACAGGTACAAACCCTATAATTTGCTTGAACCATGGGCTGCTCTACGTACGTACGCCGTCTTCTTCTACTACTTCAACTGCACGTAGTTAAACCCACGACGAGGCACCACCACAGACGCGCCCTACTCATTAGACTACGTCCGAAATCTAGCAGTCCCACTTGACATGATGAAACGAATTAACCGGCCGTGTGACACCAGTCAATGGATTAATTGCAGTTCTTCAAACGCCAACTGCTTTAATCAGACCCTGGGATCGACTCACTTGCAAGGGGAAGACCATCACCGTTTTACCCAAACCCGCTGGTTAATTGGTTACCGAACAGATCTAATGCAAAGCTCCCATTAATTCTGAGCTGACATGCACGTCCATATATTTTGAAAGATCGATGACAAGGTGGAAGCAAGTCCAACGCAATCATGATTCTGCTCCCTTCAGCGATCAGTGCTTCGAAATCATGAACGCTAGCTTGTTTTTTTCCTAAAGGCATTTGTTCAAGTTCGTGCGTGCTACTATTTATTGATTATTAGTTGTGGCTGGCCTGTGCATGCATTGATTCTCTCTCATGTCCTACCTTCTCAGCTTTGGAGGCATCCAATAGGAAGTATAGCTGTGTTTGCACGTTCTTTAATTAAGTACAGGGCAGGAAATGGATCCAAGACACATACCTACCAACTGGCTTATGTGTTCTTGGGATACAACCCTTGAGAACCTCACATGTTTTACTACGTACCAAAACATTCTTCATATCGTCATAAATATTTTCATCTGCTTAATTTTAGGTAGCCTAAGGCAAGAAAAAGACTAATTTACTCTTGTTTATTATTCCCTTCACATGATTAAAATAATGATGTATCTCTTGTATGTCTGTCTACACTCTTATATTTTACATGTTTAATAGAATGTTCGGCAACTTAATTTGATGATATGCAAATCGATGGGTATGAGTGAAATTGTATTACCATAACAAATGTAGCTAGGGGCATAGAGTAGAGATATAAAATTCTAGACTTTTTTTTGTTGGAGTTGTGGGGGGGAGGGGGGACAGTGGGGGAGAGAGTGTAGAGTGAAGTGATCTTTGCTACTAATAAGTCAAGCCCACAGAATTCCCTCAGGTCATATCCGAGGTCCTTCCAGTGGATGGATTTCTAGCTCCTTTTTGTCAAAAAGCTCCCAGACACAGTTCGATCGCTACTTTGATCCAGGCAGGTGGGTTCACACTCCACGGACCACAGTGATTTTGGTCCTGTTTTAGGTATTTGTTTGATATATATCCAAATTCGACAGAGTTAAAAGCAACCCAATGGGGATTATTCACCAACAGTGCATGTTTCATCTCCAGCCACTAAGATCGTGCCACTCTGCATGCACTGTTCTCGCCGGGTCGAAGAAGCCCCATAGATGCAATGGCCTCAGCCTTCAGTGGCCGATTTTTAAACTGAGGCTATATAGAGGCTCCTGGCCTCCAACCCCAGGAGTCTGGATCCTATCGGTGTAATAAGAGAGGATGGGACTCAGGCAGTCAGTCTCCAATGAGAGACTGACAAGTGCATGTCCAACAATCTCTTCACCCCAACTCAACTAGTCACACACACACACACACACACAGAGGGCGGCGCCGGCAGGTGAGGGGGAGGGGGTCAAAGTAAAATGTGATTAAAAACGGATTAATGCTGTGATAAGTACGAAACAAAGTGGGGTTTAAGGATTTACCTCCAAATGTCACCGTACAACAAGTTACCCCCATCAAGATGCCGTTCGAAGGACGTAATTCTGTAGGGTTGGAGGAAGGAGACAGTGCGACTCTATATATAAGGAAGGCCAGCTACTGAAAACACTAATTCTCGTTTGGAATTCAGGTAAGGATACTGATAGATAGAGAGGGCGGATGCCATAGGGGGGGAAGGGGAAGGATGGGAAGGAGCCCGTGTTGTTCCAAGGAAGGGCTCAACAGGGGAGCATGGACTGCCGAGGAAGACGAGATCCTGGTCTCCTACATACGGAGCCACGGGGAAGGCAAATGGACGAGGCTCCCAAAGAAAGCAGGTGAGTACATCGCTTTCCTGTTGTTATGTATATATTTATATGTAGTCGATTTCTCTAGCTAGCTAACAGAACGTCCCAAGGATTCCGCAAAACACTAATCTTCAGCATTCATCGTCACATATCCGGCTTCTGAATCCCATGGATATGGAGTCCAGGTCTAAGCAGGTGCGGGAAGAGCTGCCGGCACCGCTGGCTGAACTACCTCCGGCCCGACATCAAGAGAGGCAACATATCTGAGCAAGAGGAGGACCTCATCATCCGACTCCATAAATTGCTTGGCAACAGGTCTCTCTCTCGCTCTCTCTCTCACTGACTAGAACCCTAGGAAGATTTGCACGGCAGCCTAAAGCATTCTGTGCGATACGTTCATGCATACGGGAGTGTCCGTATGCCTCCTGTTGGAGATAAAAAACTTCTCCTGCAGCTTTCTCTAACTCTTCTTGGGCTATATAAATTGGCAAAGGAAGAGAAATTAATCATCCGCATCAGCACTAAAATGAGAGTTCGCAGAAAACCTGAGATGAACGTGAACGCATGTAAACAGATACATCCACAGAGGGAAATCTTTTTCCAAATAGGATGAACAGATTCCTCGATTAATTTCCATGTATAGCTGATCCCCCAATCCGTGTGATTGTTTTCCCCCCAGATATATACCACAGTAAGGGAAGAGTAGGCCAAGTCAAGATCTCGTCGTTTCGTCCGTACGCACTGCTGTGACTCTGGAATTCGAAAGAACCACCGCCAGGAACATCAAAAACAACAGTACTGAACGCAGGAGATCGAGAATTAAAGCCGCCGTATAATGTTTGTTTGCCGTAAAGCCACGAAGATTGATCAGGCGCGCAAAATGACGAGGGGAATCTTGGGGGATGTCAGAAAGAGGACACGAACCCCATGTTTCTCTGTCTCCCTCCCGAAGCAAAGAACGAAGAAAGAATATGTACGTAAGGGACAAGATCCGCTCTCTCGTCTCTGCACATCAATGGGGATCCCACTTCCCCTCTGGTGTCACGAGGGCCATCAGATCATTCACATGGGAAGGGTCACGAGGAGCGGGTTTTCTCCATGTCGTGGGTTTTCTCCATGAATGTGCGCACAGACATGGCAAATGAGATGGAAGATGTGAACTACTTGGAGTGGGGGGGGATGTGCGTGTGAAAGAAAATATTACACTATGTTGGCTAGAATGATGTGGAAAAATGTTGTTGCATGTTTTTCCCTTAGCTTCTTGCAATTAAAGCATGCCATTTTTAACATAGTGAGCAACCATATGATTAATGCGCATATTTAATTTTCTGACGGCGGAGCTTGCAGATGGTCTCTTATTGCAGGACGGCTACCAGGTCGAACAGACAACGAAATTAAGAACTATTGGAAGACAACCCTGTGGAGGAAACTGCACGGACGACCACTCGCGGTCTCCAAGCCAAAGCGGCCTGCAGCGGGGGACAAATTGCCCGCCGAGGCGTCGCAACAGCCGCCGGCGCTGCCAGAAGTACTGTCGGCTGAGGACGTGACCGGAGCCAACTCCATAAGAAGCGGCGAGAATGCTGTACCCCCACACCAGCAACTGGAGGCACCCACAAGTGATCATGGGCAGGATCCAAGCTCGGCAACGACGAAGTCATCCATGAGCTCTGGCGAGCCCTCCCTGCTTGAAAACACGTCGAACGGCTTAGTGACAGGTCCATATCTCATCGGAGACGTGTGTACGGGGTGTCCTCCAGATCACTCCGGCTCACTTCCGATTACAGAGGGGGAAGAAGAAGCTGCTAACGGTAGTGGCAGGAGCATGGCGGCGAGCGACGAAGAGAACAGCCGGAGGGAGTCGTTCCCCATGCCCGACAGCCTAGACGACATGCTGTTCGACAGAGCAGTACTGGAAGATTGGTTGATGAACGGCGTCCCTCAACTCGAGACTTCCTCGGACTTCCAATCTGTGTCTCCCTTGCTAAACTTGGAGTGGCTGTGATCCAGTTCTCACTCTCCTTGCCAGCTTAATAGGATAATAATTAATGTTACTGTTACTAGCTACTCTCTTAAATTACTCCCTCACTTCACAACTTCAGAAAGCTAATTATATCATGATCTACTTTGGTAATCATGAGGAGAATAATTAATATCAATCTTTGAACTATATATATCGATTGTCGTGATGTACAGGGAGTAATCTAAGAGAGTTCTAAGAAGGTTACCGTTGTGTCGACGTGCGAGCTTCTACTGTAGCTTTCTCCAGTTCACTGTTGGAAAGGGCAGGCACCTTGTAAGATCACAGCGGTGGAAGCTGCCCGTTTGTAGTCGTTGAGTGCATGTTCTGTGCATTATGGACGTGGGTAGTGCTAATTAATTAAGATCAACGTCATGTAATATAAGCAAGAGGGGTTACTGGTGGATTAATTAACTCTTGTTCCTTTATAAAGGCATCGTTCTATGCATGTACGCCTCCTGCTGCAGGCTGCCGTACGTGCTTGTGAATAAGACGGGATCATCGATCTCAGGCAACATCGTGGAATTACCGAATTATATATTATAAGGCATGCGTTTCTCATTGTAAATCTCAATGCATAGATCAAACGAGCATCTGATGAGTTTCCAAACACTGAAAATTACACCGTGAAGATATATAGGTCCAAGGTTCTCATCTCACCCAGATGCGTAAACGAATCTGCTGCAGTTCCTTCGTTCTCAATCACGTTCCATCAGTCGATAGTTAAATTAAAAAGAGGTTTTTTTGGTATATATATCTTTTGTAAAATTTGATTTTGTCAAATATATCTTTAATAGGAGCATATTATCATGAATATCTTTAAAATATGAGTAATATCATGATTATGTCCTCGTATGTTTAACCCGAGTTAAGTGTGAGTTAAAGAATAAGATATATATATATATATATATATATATATATATATATATATATATCTCTCTCTCTCTCTGTAAAATTTGATTTTATCAAATATACTGTAGATCTAACGACATTAGATGACATATTTCACAGAATATTCTCCTCCGTCGACAACAGAAAATTAAAGAGATATAATCATAATATTTTTATCTAAAGGAAGGATATTCATGATAATATGTTCATATGAAAGGTATATTTAATAAAATTAAATTTTATGAGAGTATATAGGTAAAAATCTCAATTAAAAATACCTTTTTACTAAATTCTCTCTATATAAAATATATATATATCAAATTGAGTGATTAAATTAGATGACTAATCGGATAGTCAAATTGCAGGATAATTGAATAGTTTCATTAATTTGTCAAATCATGGGATTATTTTAAACTAAAAAATACTATAGGATTAATCATTTTCAATTATTTTAAACTAAATTATACTTTTGAGGTCACGACAATATATATATATATATATATATATATATATATATATATGTACCATCTTATGTTCCATGATATGTGGAAACTAAAGGAATCATTTTCATGTCAACATCGTAGAGTATCACGTGGATTGCGAAAAGTCATCACTAATGCCTTGTATTTTTAATATAATAGATCAAGATATTTTTATGAAAATAATAACTTTACTTTTTTTATCGGTCCAACACTTTTGTTCCTCTTAATTGCCAATCTTTTTTTTTATTTTTTATTTTTTGGGGGAGGGGAATGCGAAGCCGTGCCCTCCTGCCACCTGCGCAGGAGGGGGGGTGTCCACCCCGCCAAAATGCTCAATCAAATGTTACTTAATTAGGATGCACAACGTCAGCTCTATATATATTCTCTATTATTATTATAATTGTTGAAATAAGAGGCTTATTTTTATAATTATTTTTTATTTTTTGAAAATAATAATTTGATATTAATTTTATAATTAATAGAGGAAAAATATGAAAGTGACCAAACAAAGAGGTTGGTGGAGAGAGAGTGACTTACATTAAATGAATTTTTTACATTTCAGTCCCTACAATTTTATCTAATTGTAAATATATCTCTTTAATCCCAATGTCACTTAACCAAGTCCCTAATCTGTGTTGTCACTTCAAAATAAGTTAATCCATGTAGTTAACAAAAGCTTTGATACTTTAGAATATTTCTTTTTCCCTAATAAAATGACCAAATCATCTCTCTCTCTGATCTCTCTCTCTCTCTCTCTCTCTCTCTCTCTCTCTCTCTCTCTCTCTCTCTCTCCCCATATATATAGGATTAGAATTAGAATGGGATAAAGCTTGATCCTAGGATTTTTCGGAAGTTACAGAACCATATATATATATGAATTTTAATCATTAGATGATTTAAAGTGAAGAACATAACAGATACAAGTGCATATTTTTTAAAAATTTAAGATTCAAAATCTAATTCTTATATTCTCGAGAGAGATAAACATAAAAGGTATTTTTTCTTCCCACTAAAAACTCCTTTTGAGTTAATTTTAAAAAAAATAATTAAATGGAGTCCACATATTTTCTGGATCTCCACGTTAAAATTATACTATTCTCGATCACCTAATCAAACGCTCTCTCAAATTTATTGAGAAAACTCAAAATTTCGCAAAGAATTAATATAAACTTGTCGACGGAAATTTGTGATGAAAATTCGTGCGATTACAGACGGAAATTTGTGACGGACATTTGTGACGGGAATTTCCGTCTGAAATTTGTGACAGATTAATTTTCATCCGAAATACTATCTGAAATATGTAATTACACACAGAATTTTAGACGGTACTACACACGGAAAATATTCCGTTTGAAATTTCACACGGAATTTGTGAGGGATTATTAAACTATTCAAAATTTGTGACCAAGAATATGTGACGGTCGACTCCGTCTGAAATCCGTTACAAAGATGTTTTGTGACAGATTTTTAGACGGATTTCGGACGGATTTGACCGTCTGAAATTCTACTTTTTCTGGTAGTGATGCCACGTTGTCAACTCGTTTCTTCGACCCCTAATCACCAGGGAAGTACCACATTCTCATCCTTCCTCTTCTAGGGTTTTAGTTTCTTCCTCATCTTTCTGTCCTCTTTGTCACATACTGCATGCATATTGCATGTTCTGTCTCTATCTCACTACTGCGTCTTTTCTCGTCATCATCGCACACAAACACACACCTATCTTTGTTTTCTTCTATAGGGGTTAAAAACTCAACTCCCCGGTGCATTCTTCCCTCCTTTATTTCATGTCGATGCTTTATGTGGGATGGATGTTTCACTTGTTCAGTTCTAATTGGGTCTTTTTATTTCTGTTGGCTGCTTTGCAGGTACGTGTAAATTTAGGACGTGAGACCCTTACTTTCTAACCGACTGAAAGGTAAGGAGGAGTTGAATTCAAGTTTTTCACACTCTGTTCTGAACGCGATGATCCAGTGGACCACGTTTACACTGTCGCGGTCAGGGCTTCAACTGCAATCACAGTCGGTATCCCTTCGAGGTATTTTTTTTTTGACTATTTCATCATATTTCCAAGGTACGTGGCATATCTATAAATTTTTGTAACGTCTCTTAATTTGTTGTTTCTTGGTGGCAAATACGATATGTTCTTTTATCTATTCATCGCCCCTCCTTTTCTTCATGTCGCATAATTCTTTCATAGCTTGCTTATACTTGTTCTTCTTGTTTGAGGCGCACTTTTACGCCTACAGGTGGGTGTCAAATTGCATGGTAAGTTTAAATAAGAGGGATGTCCCTTTTAAAAAGGACACATATATAGGAGGTAGAAAGAGAAATTCCAATGTGACTGTTAAAACACTCAATGTAACGAGAAATGATCTGCATCATCATCATCGTCACCAAAATCATGTTACGATTGTTTAAATTAGATGCATCAATTTTAATCGTACGTATAGTAATTTGAAATTATAATTGAATATAATTTTTAAATAAATTACTGTTAGAAGTAAATTTTAAAAAATATTTTTGAAAATGTATTACTATGTATACCACTATTTAAAATCAAATAATATATAAATGTCATATAAGACTATCTGAGTGTGATTTTTTTAAATTTTTATGAAAATGACTGACATATTTGTAAATAAAAAATATATTTAAACTATTTGATTTTACATAGTGATATGTCTGTTAATATATTTTTATTCTGTTAATATATGTTAGAAGATATATATATATATATATATATATATATATATATATATCTCTGTGTGTGTGCGTGTGTGTGTGTGTGTGTGTTTCCTAAACTTATTGTTAACTAGATCAATATGTATGCATATGTTGTTTGTAGTCTTTTCATGTAGTCATCTCAATATCCTCATACATATATATCCGGCACACACAAGCTTTTTTTTTGTATTTTTTTCTAGATTCTAATACACAAGTCTCATACAAGACCACTCTATCATTTTCCTTTGAGCAATGGAAAAGTATATGTTAGATTTCATATGTAATATGATGCGGCTCATCAGGTTTAGTCAGAGTTACAAAAGGTGATCAACCAAGTGGGGTATACAAATTAAGGGATATGTAAGCGCATCAGTGGCCACTACAGTAGTGGGCTGGGACCATTGTCCAGTCACCGCAACTGAATTGAATAAGTACGTTGACATTTTGCAGCGGGTGAGAATTAGTCACTAAGATCACAGATCTGATCTCCAAAAAATTGTCAGACTGGGAAGGAAAGAGTGCTCGTCGAAGAAAGACCCGTAGCTACAAACAAATGGTCAGAATGAGTCCTAAAAGTAATCCTAAGAGATAATCTTTTGACAGTCAAATCGGACAATTGTGTGAGAGAAGGTGACAAATTAACACTCGAGGAGAGAGAGAAAGAGGCCAGAACGTGAGAGTGATGACTTGAGGGGATGAGGTCGCTCATATACCTCCATGGCCGTTAGATCATAATTCTATTTATACTATTGTCGTGGAGTTGACCGTTGGATTGTCGTAATTGGAGGAGTCGTGAGTCGCTCAGCTCGTGTGTCTGACGAGACAAGGAGACGTGAGTGCTAGCTCACCATCTCTTCGCTGAGGGATAACTTCACCGTTAATACGACATGGCTCGTCTGCCATTAATGCGACATAACTCGTCGGATAGAGCGTGAGACTGCTCTGTCAACAAGAGCGGCGTGGGTGACGTCCTCACTTCTTGTCGCCGGACTGATACATCTCTCGTCATTAATACACTGTCGAGGACGTGCGTCGCGACCGTTGAAGGACGAGTATGGCACCTGTGTCGGACTTGCACTAGAGTAGGGAGTTGGGCCGGCGCACAAGGTAGTGGGCCCAAAAGGCTAGGCCTCCACGGTGGGCGGACCACCATCCGGACCCAATAGATATTGATCGAGATACACCCTCCTCACATCTAATTCCTAGCGTTGAACGTCATTTAATAAAATATCTTTTGTGTGATATATATATTTGGCTGTGATGTCTAATAAGTTAGCCTCATGCATCTTCCCTTCACATTAAAACGGAGAATGGTAGCCGGATCGCGATAGCTTTGGAACCTCTCCAATGGTGCAGACGTACGTCGCCATCAAAGACTCCAGCAACGAAGCCCTCCACTGTTGGGGGGGGGGGGGGGGGGGGGGGGGCTTCATCGGTTGGTACTCTCTACCTAGTACGTACCCATGGCGTTTGACGCGGAATGGTAGGTGTGGTGGTGTGCATGGCTCTCTGTTTTGTCTCGAACGAATTAACCAGCCGAGACTTGGTACTACCAAGTGCATGCGTCCATTCCAAACAGCGTAACCCACACCTCAAGACAAGGATACAAGATTCCTGATGTTTCTCTAGTTCAGGTCCTGCATTAGTAACTTTCCAGCGAGTCCACTCTGCCTCAGGAGTGAAAATTGGCAAACTGGTGGTCAGAAACTTTCCGTCCTATCAAATAATGCACACAACGTATGTTTCCTTCCATCATATATATATTATATATATATTTCATGAGAAATGTTAGCTGTCTGTCTCGAACGATTTCCGTACAGGACATGATTGGTTCACACAGGGTGGGTCGCATGTGCTCATCTCACGTAGACTAATTTCATCTTGAATAGGTAATCGTACGTCCGAGACGGGTAATAAATATTTCCCATCTTTCATACGTACGCTCACCGTTTGAAGATTAGCTCCTTAGCTCGCCTAACTTGGACACTCGTATGTTTACCCTGTGGCAGTTACTCGGTCTCACAGGAGAGAAGACATGAGCTTGATGAGTTTCCCCCCGACGTGGAAAACGACAGTAGGGGAGAAGAATCGAATACTCCTCCGTCGCATCAGAGAAAGTCAGAATCGTCCGCCTTTTTGTGGTCTGATTCATCAAAAGACATTCATTCTCTAGAAGTAGAAGAAACAAATTAATAAAAGATAAATACTTGCTATTTTTCTTGACGTTTAGAAAAGTTACCCGTCGAATGTACTATTGATTCATGTCATTGGCAGGTGAGTCTCACCCATTAAATTTTTAAATATTTTTTAAATAATTATGTACATTTTCATCTATTTGTCACCCTTATTCATGTATTCGCCATCTTTATATAGTTATTTTTTACCCTTAAATAGTTATTTATCACCTTTAAATAATTTTGAAAGTCTCATTCGTTGTCTCGAAAATACGTAAAAATTGACAATAGTTGATTATTTGTCATACTTATATAGTTATTTATCACCCTTAAATAACTATTTTTCACTCTGATATAGTAATTGATCACCCTTAAATAATATTGGAAGTCACATTCGTCGTCTCGAGAATACGCGAAAACTAACCGGAGTTGATTATTTGTCACCCTTACATAATTATTAGTCAGCCTTAGGTAGTTATTTTTCACCTTCAAATAGTTATTTGTCACTCTTAAATAGCATTGGAAGTCTCATTCGTCATCTCAAAAATACGTGAAAATTGACCGGAGTTGACTATTTGTCACTCTTACATAGTTATTTATCATTTATAGATAGATGTTTTTCACTCTTAAGTAACTATTTGTCACCCTTATAGTATTAATCTCATTAGAAATACATGTAAAACTGATAAAAAATAGAGCCTACACATTATATATGTGGCCCAATGAGAGATAGGATGGGTAATAAACTTACCCTCTAACACGGGTAATAAATATTTCTCTTTAAAGCCATACTGAGTAAATCTGCTTTACACGAAATTAAAGAGTACCCTTTGGTTATTTGACGGTGAGGTACGTCGTTGGAGGTTAAACGATCAGTTATATTAAAGTTACTCACTTCATCCTACTTCTGGAAGTTTAGTTCCTTGAGAAGGATTTAACAAATAGGAATTCACCTTCTTAAAAGAGCCCAAACAGTACCGCCGAAGTGACTTCTTTTTTTGAAAAAAAAGCTGGAAGATATTTCTATGTAATTGACCACCTCCATCTACTAGATCTGAAGCATCACTTCTATCTAAGTATCTCTATCTAAGCAAACAATCAAAATTGACTTAATAACGGTCAATTGTACATAATCAAGTAATAAAATTATCTTTTTGAAAGTGAGTTCCAAATAACCAAACTATCACGAGTTAAGTCGACTTACGTGCAGCTCACCTTCATGAAATCACTTCCAATGCGAATGAGCTCCTCACAAGCAACCCAAGCCACCTAAAAATTGGTCACTTCAAAGTCAAGTTTCAATTTCTTAAGTTAATGTCAATTAAAATTTTATTTCAATTTGAACCAAGACCACACTAAGGGCACATTTGGAAACACCTTCGCCCCAGTGAAATCTCTTACGGGGGAGAAAGTGTTTCCAAATGGCGCGTTGCGGCTCCAGCTTTCATATGAAGAGAGATTTTGAGAGGAGAGAGACTGTGAGATAAAAAATCTTTAAGGATATCCAATTTGACGTTGAGAAAACAGAAGGTCTCAGGATCCAACATGGTAGGCTATCCCCCCTGGGTAGCGGTGGGGGAGGAGCCTTGGTTTGAGCATTCGGAGGGGGACCGGTTAACGAGTGGGACGGCACATACTCCTGGTTTACGGCCACCGATGCCTTCCCCCTATCACCAATCAACCACCTACTGTAACTCCAATGCACCATGTTGGCTTCTTGCTCAATTTTTCACAGACGGTGCCAGATGAAAATGCGAGATTTCTTACCGAATTGCATACCATCAGATCTGGGGCAGAGCGACTCCCAGATCAATTGTTCAGAGCCACCTCAAGAAAGATTGCTACAAAATGCAAGATAAGAGATCAGAGGGCCTAAGATTACAATCCCAGAG